>OENG01000006.1:497088-703845 GCA_900239735.1 Blumeria hordei DH14
GGCTCCGATGCAAAGATTTCTTTCAGTTTTCGAACGCCGCATTTTCTTCGTGTCCCCATTTCCACAATGCTGACTTCCTAGTCAAATCAGTCAGGGGAGCTGCAATCTCAGAAAATCTGTCTACAAAACACCTGTAAAAATTGGCAAAGCCTAGGAATGAACGAACCCCTTGACGGATATGGGCGCTTCCCAGCTTTGAATGGCCTTTACTTTTTCCGGGTCAACCGTGATTCCCTTTCCGGCACGTACAATAAACCCTAGATACTTAACTTCTTGGCAAAGGAACTCGCATTTATCAATGTCTAGGTAGAGGCCAGCCTTATCTAGCCGGGTTAATATACTTCGTACTGTCTTCCAGTGATCTTCACAGATACCACTCGTGTATGCTA
Source organism: Blumeria hordei DH14 (assembly GCA_900239735.1). NCBI lineage: Eukaryota > Fungi > Ascomycota > Leotiomycetes > Helotiales > Erysiphaceae > Blumeria > Blumeria hordei. Next base: position 497,478 of record OENG01000006.1, read on the forward strand.
GTACGTCGTCCATGTAGGCTGTCGCGTCATGATCCAAATGTTCCCGTAGCTGCTCGTTAATATAACGTTGAAAAGTTGCAGGTGCATTAGCAAGTCCGAAAGGAGTAACTAGCCATTCAAACAACCCTAGGCGGCATCTGAATGCCGTAGCCCATTCATCTCCTTCTCGTATACGTATACGATGGAAAGCTGATTTTACGTCCAGCTTCGTAAACCATCGCGCCTTTGATAATTGTCTTAGTGTTTCTTTGAAGAGGGAAGCGGATACCTGTCTGGTATCGTGATAGCGTTTAACCCACGGTATCCACACAAAAACGGAGCCCTCCATTAGGTTTCTTGGCAAATAGTACTGGGGCAGCTGCTGGCGAATTACTCGACCGTATCCACCCTTTTGCGGAAAGATCTGTTAGCGTCTTTCTAAGGACCAGTAATTCTTCCCTAGACATGTTATATAATGGCCCCAGGAGGGCTGCGCTGGTTTGCCGTCTTTTGTGATGAGATTGATAGCGTGATCGAGTGAGCCTCGGAGTGGGGGTAGTTCGTCTGCTCCACTGTCGTCGGCGAATAGGTGGGCGAAGTCTTTCACCTGTTCTGGTAGTCGTTTGCGAGCTTCTCCAATGGTTAGTCGAGGCTTTGATCGAAGTGCCTTGTTGATATCCTCGAGCGACGCTCTACACACTGGTACCGATTTGAGCATATTTGTAAGTTCGCTTGCAGTTGATGCTTTCGGTCTTGGAGTGCCCTTTAGGTCGTTTCGCCAGCGTTTGGCGCTCTGTACGTACCCACCAAGCTTCCGAAGGTGAAGCTGTTGATCTTTTGAGTGTATTATGGCGTCTTGGTCTTCGAGCCACCTCTTACCAAGAATGAGCTGGTGTGTGCTACCCGGCACTACGTAAAGTAGTAATTTTGGGTCACGAACCCATCCAAGTCCAATGAAACGTGGGTAATAAATCGAATCATGGGTTTATCTTTAGTTGAGTTCTCCGCTGTCTCTAAAGGACGAGGTTCAATTGGAAGGCGCGGTAGACCTAGTCTGATGGCAAGTTTCTCATTAATAATTCCAGTACACAAGCATCCGTTATCAATTAATGCTTGGACCATTGTCACATCATTTAACAATGCATTGACGAGAAACGGTGTAGAAACCATCTTAAATTCAGAACTATGGACCAATTTTGACTCCTGAGGGCGACTTTCCCCAGGAGTGACTAGTTTTCCGCTTGCCCGGCCGTGTAATACCCTTCGTGTTCCTCGTAGACCCCCTCATCAATGGGATCGAGCGCGACGGCGTTAGTCCTCACATTATTTCCGACCGGATTGATGGCTGGCAATACAGGACATACCCTAGTATTGCATCCCTTTCGTTCACAGCGATAGCAGCGGTTCTCGTTGCGTAGCTGCCTAATTTCATCCGGAGTTTTCCAACGAGATCGCCTATTTGGAGGGCTTGTTGCTGTGCGTATTGGTTCAAGCCAGACTCGTTGTCTGACGTCTGTCTAGGTCGGGCCGTGTTCACTCCACCCATGATGACATCGCCTTGCCCATCGTAGGGCCTTCCTTGACTTATCCTACCCACATATCGACCCCTGTCCCTACTGATGGGTTGTTGGAAGTTCCTTGTATTATTAGCACCTCTCTCCAAATTTCCATCTGTACTACCCGCCGTCCGCGGGTAGCAAATTCCTCAACTTGCTGAGAGACCTGCCCTACAATTCCAACCCATTCCGCGTAATTGTCTCTAGGCAGGAGGTGGTTTCCGGACAGAGCACGTCTTATGGTCTCGTTAAGGGCATTTCGAAGCATCGTGATTTTGTTCCTATCACTCCAAGCATCTCCCTCCGCTTCGGTTAGCTTGCTTGCCCAGGACGTAAAAAAAGATGACCATCTCTGATTTTCACCCATTTTCATTGCGTATAACTCATCGCAGGCTTTGTCTGAGCGTGTATCGTCTAGGTTCCCCCGATCGAGAAAGGCTATGAAATCTTCTGGGCGTCGTGTTCCACCAATGCCTCCAACCTCGAAGAAGGACCCTGATTTTGTCTTGGCCTCGCCCTTCAGCGACGTGTAAATTATTATTAGGAAAGCCCGAGTGTCGCTGTAACCAAAGGCGTTCCAATCCATCCTGAAGATATCGAGGACAGCTTGTCTCCAGGCAGGGTAATGTGCCCTGTTACCGTCATATTCGGGCAAACTGGTCGGGCGAAATCTTACACCCTCGGCTGGGACGGGGTCTTTTTCAATTATTACGCGTTTTTCGATGGCAATAGGACGACGTGTTAGTTCAGCCCTTAGTACGTCGATCTGCGTCTGCAACATTTGAACTCTATCATCCTCCGCTTCCGATTCACTCATGGGATCATGGTAGGTAGCCATGTCAATGTATGACGTAGGGGTTAGAAGTGAAAGACAGGACTTAGTTGGAAGTTAAGAACAAAATAAAATAGAATGAAAACTTGAAAAAAAGAGAATAATACAAATAAAAAATTTATATATAAAGATATAAAAATATCAATCACACTTTCCAAGACCAAAACAATTTTAAAAATAAAAATAAAAATAAAAATAAAAATAAAAATAAAAATAAAAATGGAAATTGAGCGGAAAAATAACACGACGTTAGAGAATGATGAATATAGCAAATCTTCGTATGACAATCAGAGTTAGGGAAATATTGACGCTCGTACGTCTACAAAAATTCGTTCGTTCGTTCGTTCGTTTGTGGGGAAGGGGGGTGAGAAGAATCGTATGTGACAGTCGGGGGGAATTCTCAAGTTGGCTTGAGATGCACGATCAATAGTTTACGATTCTTCTAAGGAGAGAATTTGTATGTACAAGAAAGCCTTATTTATACCCGCGCTCTCCTCCCATTCGTGACCAACATTCATTCCTACAAAGCGGACAGATGTACCTGTAGGAAGTTTAGAGTTCTACGATGCTGTTCACTTCGGACAGGAAATTTGTAACTCGGCTACCTTCCACATTGTGCCTCCCGTGCCCGAAACAATCCTCCCTGTGCCCGTCTGAGTGCCGTTAACTATCTGAGTGGATGTTTCACCACACGGTCTATTGCACGGTCCTTTCATTATGTGGAACCCCGTGCCGAGGCAACCATCTCCGTGCACGTCTAAGTGCCGTAAGTAGTCCGAGCCGCGAAGTGAGTTTTCTATTAGCTGGGACCTGCTGGCGGGTGGAAATGGTGCCTGCGTTGGCCAATGTAGGCTACAGGGCTTACTATCGGTTCACCAGCCGTTACACTCCTGAACTAAAAGAATGTCTGATTCCCCTTTGATGGACACATCAAAGAGGGACTGCAAGACCTCTCGACCCCTTGCAGTGTTGTGTTGGCTAAATTTGATGTGACTCAGCATGCCAATGCTTTGTAATAATCACAGTCTTGTCTTTGAAATGCCAAATGGGTATTTGACTTGCAATTGGCACACTGAACTGCATGGTGTACACAGCTCTGAGTTGCCTTGCATGTTGAGCATTGGTGATCCATAGTCATGTGTGCTCCCAAACAGATAGCACACACTGGTGTAATTTTGCAGCCAAGCTGATGATGGCCAAATGCAAGACATTTCTTACATTGGGTCCTGTGAGTAGATTGTTGGTAATTTACTACCTTGAGCAGACGTCCTCCAATGAGGACACCTTCTTTGAGAAGGTGTTCTTTTTCCTGCTCAGTGGTGACTGAAAATGTTATAGAGGCTTTACTTCTCTGTTTAAAAGTTCGACTTAGCCATCTTGGTTGGCCTTGCATCATAATATTATCATTGAAAACTTCAATCTCCTCATTGATGTGTTGTATTGGAATACAGGTAGGGACACCATGTACCACTAGTTTTGGCCAGTGGGTGATCTTCTGAGCCTTTTGAATGGGCCAATCTGAAAATACAGACTCCCACTTGTCTTGGTCTAGGAGAAGCTCAGTTGGTGATGAGTCCCAGCAGGTGAGGACTAGATTTCCCTTGGTAGAAGTGTGGACTCTGGAAATTGCCCTCTTCCCCAGTAATTTGTTGATGCTTTCCCTAATAGGGAAAGGCTGATAACTTGGCAGGGTACTGCCAGATTTGGTAATAAGTGTCACCACATTTTTAATGTCAGGATTGACAGTTACTTGGTTTGTACTTTTGGTTCTTTTGGGGTTGAAGTCATTGTTGTTTTGGTCATTTGCAGCTGTGACTGTTACTGCCACATCTGGAGTGGTTGGTTTACTTTTGCCATTGTTAAAGTTACGGCTGAGGACTTTCATGCCTGGTTTGGATGGTAATTTAATTTTTGGTTGGAGACTTGGGATACCATCCCGAGGTTTCTGCACATAAGATGGGGCAGCTGGTGCCTTTTGAGTGCTTGTTGACACTTTTTCTGTCTCAGGTTGAATGTCCCTGACTGTTTGCATTAAATTGACCTTGCCCTCCTCAGTAAAGGTCCGAAAAACCTGGATAAGGTCCAGAACTGCTGCTTGTTTCTTCTTATCATTTGTGAAACCATATGATTTGACCAGAAGGTCTCTAGCCTCAAAGATGGCAGTTTCAAATGTGTGTTTGATGGTGCAAGGTGCAGAGATCTTGACCATCTTGGTTGGCTGTAAATTGGTATGAGTGGTAGCTGAAATACCTCTTTTTCGAGATTGATCAGCAAAAGGTGTTTTGACAAATAAATTTTTGGTACCCAGATCTGTGGATGTGATTGGGTCACTACTGAATAAATCAATTCTTGTTGACAATTTAAGTGGTCGAACAGAAGTTAAAAGCCTTGAAGGCTTAGGTGATGCATCTTTGTTCCAGATTGATGAAGACAACCTGGGGGCATTTGTCATGTCAATCTCAGGTGAAGAAGGTAGACTGGGAAGACTCCCTGGTGAAGAGGGAGTATTTTCAGCCATTTTTATGTCTTTAACTGCTGACATAACCAGGAAGATGACTGAACCAAAATAAAAATTTGAAAAATATTTTATCCTAATTTAAAAACAAATTATTAAGAAAAGAATCACGTGATACTGAGACTAGGTCACGTGACAGAGCGCCAAGGCTGGGTGAAAATTTTCACCCAGATAGCTGAAAAATCGTGTTTTGGTTGAAATATGCTGTTATATTGGGATGCAAATATTGAAAAGTATATAAATCTAATGCTGATGAGTAAGCAAACCCGAAAATCGAATTTATAAAAGCTTATCTGATGGTGGGCGGAAGTTGTTGATGAAAAGGTGGATTTCGGAAGTTTGGTGATATGGACCACAGGGTCGAAAATCAGGATTTTGTCGAAATATGTTGCAATATTGGGCCGTATATGTCAGAAAATAGATCAATCAAAAGCTGTTGATGATGCGAAACCGAATATTAAGTTTAAATTGCTGTTGCTGATGATCGGCAGAAGTTGTTGATGAAAAGGTGATTTTCGGAAGTATGTTGACCTGGCTGCTCATTTGAAGCTGGGATAGCTTTGGGTTTCAAGGTGGTTGGTGTTTGTATTGAACTTTCTGTAGTGATGGCCATAGGTTGAGATTGGGTTTGTTGCTGGGTTTGTGGCTGAGGTAGAGCTAATGATTGATGGTTAAGAACCGCTGTTGTCAGTGGCCCTAGATGTCCTTTCTCAGTAAACTTGCGAAATACTTCCACAAGGTCTAAGAGATTAGTTTGCTCAGCTCTATCTTTAGTGAGTTTGTAGGCCTCAACCAAAAGGTCTCTAGCTTCCAAGAAATTGCCCATAGAGGTTTTGACCTTTATGATTGATGGATTTGTCCCAGCTTTAGAACCAACTCTTGTGTATTTTGAAGGATGGTAATGTGGATCAGTTAGAGCACTGGACGTCCTTTTTTTGCTAAGTTGGTGGTTTTGTTTATTTGTGGTTATTCCTGATAAAACTTCAGTCCCAGTAAGTGGATCACTACTGAAATCTGAAAAATTAGTCTTGGTTTGATCCAAATTCCACCTTGAATCAGCAAGTCTAGGCTGATTGGTCAAGTTGATTAAATCTGGAAGAAGTGGTGAGGAGCAGAATGTTTCAATGATGGGCTCTGAGGGTGTATCAGGTGGTTGAGGTTTTTTGGACATGATGAATATTGCCCCAGGTTATTTTTGTTTTCCAATTTTATCTTTATAATTATAAAATTAATTTAATTAATATTTGAATATTTTATATATTTTTTATATTTTTTATATTTTTTATATTTTTTATATTTTTTATATTTTTTATATTTTTTATATTTTTTATATTTTTTATATTTTTTATATTTTTATATTTTTATATTTTTTATATTTTTATATTTTTTATATTTTTTATATTTTTTATATTTTTTATATTTTTTATATTTTTTATATTTTTTATATTTTTTATATTTTTTATATTTTTTATATTTTTTATATTTTTTATATTTTTTATATTTTTTATATTTTTTATATTTTTTATATTTTTTATATTTTTTATATTTTTTATATTTTTTATATTTTTTATATTTTTTATATTTTTTATATTTTTTATATTTTTTATATTTTTTATATTTTTTATATTTTTTATATTTTTTATGTTTTTTATGTTTTTTATGTTTTTGATGTTTTTGATGTTTTTTATGTTTTTTATGATTTTTATGATTTTTATGATTTTTATGCTGTCAATTTCTTGCCTGGATTTTGAGGCTGATACGAAAAATTTTCCAAGATGGCAAAAATGTCGGGTTTTTGGCAAAAGATATTGGTAGAGGAGGCTGTAAATGTCGTAATTTATATGGATAGGATGCTGCAAATTTGGCGAAAACGAAAATCTAGTTTCTAGGGGCGTAGCTGATGGTGGGCAAAAGTTATAGATGAAATGGCGAATTTTGATAGTATTGTGGCAGTTATATCAGCTTTTCATCAAAAAATGTCGGAATTGATGGATGCCAATGTCGAAATTTATATCAATGGGAAGCTGCTGGAAAGGCGAAACTGAATATCGAATTTATATTAGTGTATGTAGTAACTGGCAGGAGTTGTTGATGAAATGGCGATTTCCGATTGTTGTTGATATGGTGTTGGATTTGTGGGTATACCTCTTATAGCTTCCTCAAACAAGAAATTCATTCTTCTATCAAAAATGCCTGGTCTAAAGATTGGGCTCTACAACAAAAGCTAGAAGATAATGGTAGGATATCAAAGGGATTAGGGAAGTTCTACAGAACTCATATGAAGTGTTCCAGCCCAGACTTCAAGCTCAAACCATTCAACTTTACTAAATTCAGCCGAAAGGCTCAGTCATCATATATTCAGGTGAGAACCGGAATAGGAAACAATCTCAACTATTTGAAGAAGATAGGAAAAAGTGACACAGACTTATGCAATTTTTGCTCTAATAGCATTCAGATCACAAGCTATCTAATTTTACACTGTTCGAAATTTAGAAGGCCGAGACAAGAACACTTTAAAGACTTGAAACCACTTATACTAAAGGTATTATTCAACACAAATGTGGGGAAAAATTCACTACTAAGATATCTCTCCTCAACTGGCTGTCTCTATGGGGGCAAGGATGAGGAGGATGGAAATCAAATGTTTCTTGAAACAAACAATATTCTCTATTAAAGTTATTTGAAGGAAATTCTACATGTATTTATGGCAAGGAGAAATGGGATTATTTGTCAATGTATATAAATATATAATCAGTGTCATAGCTAGATCGGCTGTATACACTTAATGATTTAAAAAAAAATAAAAAATAAAAAAAAAGTAGGGCCATTAGGATTATTTGTAAGCCATCTTGGAATGCCAATTACTTCCACACCCAGGTTGAAATCTTCAACTTCCTCTTGAAAAGAAGTTATTGGTAGACTTGTTGGTACCCCATAGGCTACAAGTTTTGGAAAGTTATTCACTTTTTGAATGGTGTCAATAGGCCATTTTCCGAAGAGCATGATCCATTTGTCCTGTGCAGATAGTAGCTCATCTGGAGTAGAGTCAAAGCAGGTGATGACAAGGTTGTTTTTAGGAGAGGTGTGGACTCTTGCCACAGCTTTCTTGCCAAGAAGTCTGTTCAAGTTGTCCCTAACACTGATAGCATTGTAGGCAGGCACTGTAGCCCCCTTTGTCAAGACAAGAGTTAGGAGTGTGTCAGCATCAGGAGTGTTAGAGAGAGTACTTGGGACAGAAGGAGCCATGTTGCTTGGTGAATGTTGTGGAAGTGGTTTGGATAGAGGTAGCTTGGTCTTCTTGTGGTTGACTTTGGTCCAGTTTTGGTCTGATGGTGTAGTGGTATTAGTGGTGTGATTGGTGTGAGTGATGTTTGAGGCTACAACACTTGAATAGCTAGCAAGTTTTTTAGGCTGGCTGGATGAGCTAGGGAAGTTGTTGGTGGCCATCTGTACTGGTTTTGGTGTGATATTAGGTTTGGAGATAATTGGAACAATTTTTTTTTCCACAACTTTTGGTGTAGTGGTATTGCCTCTGAGTACTTCTCCTGGAAGAATGTCTTTTTCAGTAAAGTCTCGAAAAATTTGCAGCAAATCTAAGATCCTTGTCTGCCTATCTCTGTCAAAGGTCAATTTGTAGGCCTCAAGAATTTTATCCCTAGCTGCATAGATTGCATCATCAGCAGAGAGTGCAAATGAATAGGTGGTGGTAGGTTTGTTTAGTGTTGTGATGGGCATGTTATACAGCTAGGATACTTGCATGTACATAACGTGATTAGATGTTTACACTGTTCGTGTAGTTCCTGTATCGTTTGGGATATCTGCAGGAGAAAGCTCATGTGGTCAGGAGCCGACTAGCGGCCGCACATGAGTATAAGTAGCGAGTGCTCGGCAAACAATTAGTAAAGAACAATTAAATACAGTGAACCTCAGATACACCTTCAACCACAACCTGAACTCATCAATCTATATACTCGTACAAGGTCAGCATGCATAGTGACACTAACCTAAGCTCATAACCACAATATTTAGCTTAGGTGGCTTTGGGTACTCCATTGGTTCAGAGGAGCTTGGGCCAAATTTCCGGTTAGAGGGTGAAAATTTTTTCCTGTCACATGACACAGGAGCAGAAAGGGGATCAGAACTGGTCTCCATGGCTGTAGGATTGTTGTATGAAGATGAGGTTGATCTTAATGGATCAGTTGAGGTTGGAAGAGTTAGATTACCGCTACAGATAGACTGATTGAGCCGTGGTTGAGATGGTAGGTGAATTAAGGGTGGTGGTGATGAAGGTAATGAGCCCCCAGATGGAGGATCAGAGTCAATATCCATTTTCTTCGCCCACCAGTATGCTAGTAGGGTCGAAAATTAGATGCAAATGTAGGTCTTGGTGATGCGAAAACGAATCTGTTGAGTAATTTAAATTCGAGCGATTTTTACAAAAGTTGTGGTCGAAAAGGTGGTTTCGGAAAAATAGGTGTTCCTGGTTGTGCTGGTTGACTGTGATGTGACTTTGCATGTCAATGCTTTGAAGAAGTCATAGTCTTGTCTTTGAAAGGCCAAATGAGTGTTTGACCTGCAGTTTGCACATTGTACAGCATGATGAACACAACTCTGGGTTGTGTTGCATGTTTTACATTTATGGTAAGGTGTCATATTGTTGTGCCTAGACCCACATGGCTACAGTGCACAGCTTCAGTTATGATGGTCACGCGACTGCATGCATTTGCTCTGTTTGCTCCTGCTTCGTTGAGTTAGTATAATTAGTAAGCAATAATCTAGGGACTATAAGTAGAGAGCTTTCCTCCACAGTAGATAGAGTAAGCAATACAGTCTTTCTTCATTCTACAGAGATCATTCTCCACTCCTCTTCTTGACCTGTCCGGCCCAGCAGCACATCTGTGATCACTAGCAGCGAGCTCCCACAAATTGTATGTACACCCGAATCATAGACCTATCATAACAGGTTATGAGCCCGGCGCATCCACGTACTTACAGGAGTTAGCTAACCATTGTGAAAAACTAGATTAAGCATCATGAAAATGACTGATCCAAAGGAAATTCTTGGTAATGGTATCTCATTTATTGCTTGGAGAATGGCATTGCGTGCTAAACTTGGACGCAAAAACGTCCTGGGACATGTCTTTCATGACATGCCTGGGATCCGTCCAGTCAACATCCCTACAGATCCTTTATTAGGGAGCCCAAACGCCGAAGATGCCGATAAACTCACGGAAAAGTGTTGTGAATGATGAGCACTGGAGATATTCTTGGGATAGACTTAGAGACAGTTGTGATATAATGCTCGAGAACTGAGTTGTAGACTTTTAGAAGGGATTATTATTTACTAAAGTATATTGGATAAAGTGTGTGATCTATGTTGGACACTTTTGGGGGCAGTGCCTGACCACCTGTCTAAATACATGAGAAGCTGGTCCGTGCACTGCTATCACTTCTCAACATCCTGATCCTCAACAGATCTCTACAACCACTACGTAGCTTACCTCAATTGTGTCGGCACAGCGACTATATTAATCCATGACCTAGACCATGCACGTCTCTACGTTATGTTAGCACGGACTAGTATTACAACACTCCCTCTGTCGATGTGCTGGCTCAGAGCGATTGTGACACGGAAGTGACTGTTTCTCAGTGGATTTGTGTTTGGGTTTTGACTTTTGTTAGTGGATCTGCTAGTTGGTCTAGTGATGGAATATATGTGACTTTTATGCGACCATTTTTGTACTGTTCTCTGCAGTAGTGGTTCCTCAGTGCTATGTGTTTGGATCGCTTATGATTATCATGGTTTTTGATCAGAGACAGTGCTGATTGGTTGTCAACGTACAGGTTGGTACATTCCGTTCCTTCTATGAGCTTTGTGAGTTTGAGTTCTTCAAATAGAGATTTGATCCATTGCAGTTGTCGACAGGTTTCTGTGGCTGCAAGATACTCTGCTTCTGTTGTTGAGAGAACTACTTCTTGCTGCAAATCTGATTTCCAGAAGATGGGTCCAGATGCAAGCCTGATTAATGTCCCGGATGTCGACCGACTGGTCGAGGGATCGGCTGCAAAATCTGCATCTGAGTATGCCTCGAGGATTGGTTTCTCGTTGCGTCTGGTAAATGTGATGCCTTTATCCGGATGTTTGGCTATGTAGCAAAGGATGCGGCGGGCAGCTGAGATGTGCTCTGCGGATGGATTGTTTAAGAATCTTGCAAGGTGATTTACAGCGAAGGCAATGTCAGGACGTGTGTTATTGGCTAGGTATTGGAGACCTCTGATGATCGAATTGTACTCTAGCTGTGATTGCCTTGAACATTGAGAACCGTTGGGTTCAATTAGCCTTTCTATTGGTGTATTTGCTGGCTTACAGTCATCTAATCCATGTCGCTTTAGAAGGGTGCGGACGTATTGGCCCTGAGAAAGTTCGAGTTTATTTTCATTTTCCTTGATGTGTATGCCAAGAAATAAGTTTATGTTGACGCGTTTGAGGTTATATTTTTTGTTTAATGCTCGCATTAATAATTCTATTTTTGTATTGTTTGGTCCTATGACTTGAAAGTCATCTACATGTAGGAGTACAAATAGATCATTTTGCGCATTTGAATATAAGCACACGTCTGATGTTGTTGGATGAAGGCCAAGCGTTGCTAGGGTTGCTCTTGAGTCATTGTACCAGAGGGCTGCTGCTTGTTTGAGGCCGTAAAGGCCTTTCCTTAGGCAGATGACATGATTTTCCTCTTCAAATCCTTTTGGTAACTCCATGTATAGATCAATTTTGAGGTCTGGATTGAGGAAGGCTGTTGGAACATCACCTTGACATCTGTACCATTTAAGGTAATGGGCTATTACTAACATAATCCTACCTGTTTCAGGCCTCGGGGTAGGGGCGAAGGTTTCCTGATAGTCGATGCCGGGTCTTTGAGTAAATCCTTTTGCGGTGCATCGTGCCTTCCATTTATCAACACTTCCATCCGCGTTGTACTTCTTTTTGAAGACCCATTTGCATTTCATTGGCTTTCGACCTTTTGGTAATTTTTTGCGTTTAATTATGTCAAATGTTCCTGTGTCAATGAGTGATTTTATATCCTCATTTGCAGCCTTTTTCCATTTTTGAGCCTCTGGGCTGGACATCGCTTCTTCCCAGGTCTTTGGGTCACTTGATTCAAGTGCTGACTTTCCATGATGGAGGCAATAATAGTCAACTCGTTTTACTGCTCGTCCACGTTTTGTACGCATCATGTCTCCTTCTGGCGAGCAGGCTCTCTTTTGGCCAGCTTGGGATTTGACTGGATCCCAACCAGTCATGATGAAATCATTTGGTTGTAGTTCTGATTCGGAACTTTGTGCGTTATCTGTTTGGTTGCAAGAGATATTTGACATGTCAACTTTTCCAATACCTGCCCCATTGTTTATATTGATTATTTCTGAGCTACCTTTCTGTTGTATTAACCCAGTCTCCGGTGAATGTGGCCTTTTGTGCCCAGCTAGTGATGGTATTGGGTCCCAGCCTGTCATAATACAATTGTATTTCTGGGCTTCCTGATTTTCTGGTGATTTTGTGTTTGGATATTGTTCCGAATCACTTTCAGGAGAGTTGAGCTCGATTGGATTGCTTATGTCAGGGTTTGAGTTTATATCTGACTCCGATGGGTCCGGTTGCGGATTGATTAATGCTAAGGGATTGGGACTCATATGCTGCCAGGTTGATTGAGGCACCGGAGGGGTGGTTGGAGGCTGATCAACGTAAGTTTTGTCATTCTTTTCAAGAGAAGGTAGCGTTATAAATGTATTGTTAGGTGGCGGAGGTTTATTTGCAGGTATTGGGTCGTTATTTAGCTCAGATTGAGGTATGTTTCCTGGGTATTGACTCAGATCTGGCGGTGACGCGTTTAATGGCAGATTGTTAGGATCTGATGTTGACGCATCTTTGTTGGGCAGTTTGTTGTGCGGTAATGAAGGACTTTGGTATGTGCCTAATGTGGGTGTGATTGGTTGATCGTTGTTCCAGTAGTTTGTGGCTCTTTCCTTATTTATTTGGTCTAGTTCATCTCCCAATAGAACATCTTCATTAAATGTTGCGTGCGGAGTGAAACTGACAATCCACTTCCATCCTTTGGTTGGAGTTTTGTGTGGATGGAGTATGAGGAAGTTCTTGGAAGTGTTTACTTCGAAGCCTAGGAACCACCCTTTTTCTGCCCTTGGTTCAAATTTGCTTGGTTTAGTGTAGTGGAGGATTACTAATCATCACGTGACTACATGTACATATTCTTAATTAGTAACCTCAATTTAATCTTCATGCTTTCATGCTATAACAGGTTATGGCCCGTCGCGTCTTCCGCCGCTAACAAGCTTCCGCATTGAATTACTGCGACATACATTCCTTCGTGCATCTTGTCTTCGCGTTTGTCCACTTTTACAGGTCAACTTACGCAGCAACTCCCGCACAAAGTCATCATGTCATCACTAACTCCCAGTAAGCCCTCTTTAGAGGCCAAAACAGATTTTGATGAAACAAATGAAAGCACTAGTATCACGATATCTGGCATCGAATTTGCCTCAACTGAAGAACTAGAAGACTCGTTAAAAGAGTCAAACAAGAAAACAGAGATTTGGACCATCTCAACCCGTCTCGACAGCATCGAGAGAGTAACCCCAGTACCTAAATTAACCCGATCAAACTGGTCCCAATGGAGGATCGCCATTAAAAGGCTGATCTTCCTCACGCAATCTTCGGCAGCTCTTCTAGAGGAACCCCCCTACAACAAGACTATCCTAATGTGGTCTGGATGGTGGGCTGCAAAGCTAAAAGAAACAGCGGGTGACATCAGGACAGCACCAAGTGATAACCCTCGCTCGATACTCCATGAAATTGTCTTAATATCTCAATCTAATGTCTTCTCTACAGTTTTATCAATCACTACCCGATTCTGGAACTTCCATCCTGGAAACTTGTCGCTGTCTTCATACATCAAAGAGTACCAAAAGCGGTATCACGACTTGAAAGAACACTGTCCGATTACGCCCGATATCAATCACCACATGAAATATCTATTCCTATTTCATGTCCGAAATATGCAGCCTGAGCTGGCAAACCGATGTCGCGACATGTCCTACAACGATACCATATCTGAGTGCCTCAAGTGGACATCCAATACTAGGGTGAAAGGTCCTTCAAGACGAGAGAATCAAGTGAAGTGCAATTTCTGTCACAATTTGGGTCATGTCGAAAATGATTGTAGGAAGAAGAAAAATTCAAACAAGCAGAATAAACATAGCACAATAAACGAGGCGCAGCCCGGGAATCGGAAACATGTTCTTTCAGTCATGGAATCATCTGAAAATGTATCATATCAATTAGATAGTGGGGCAGATTATCACGTCTCGGGCAATGAAAACGATTTTAACCCCTACTCTGCACTGTCTCAAACTGTTCGTGTAGCTGGAGGCGGCTCAGTCGCAACACTAGGCTCCGGTAATATTCTATTTCCAACATCTGATGGAAAAATCGAGCATCTTCATGGTGCAATACATATTGCTGGTGAAACAACTCGTATTCTTTCCACTGCCCAACTAGAAAAACAGGGCTTCAGCATACGGTGGCCATCTTATTACAAAGACGTAGAACTAATCAGACCTAACGGAACAGTATGTGCAACTTTTCGTCGAGAATCTGGCAGATTAATTTGGAGGCCTAACGCAAAGTTTAATCAATCCAAAATCTATTCTATCAATCGTGACTGGCATACTATCTTGGGTCATCCTGGGCAGAAAGCACAGTTTACAACACTAAAGCTTGCTGGCATAAAAGGATGCAAATATCCCATCAATTGTGAAACCTGCACTAAAACCAAACTGACTAAAATTAAGGGTCATGGGAATCTCCACACTTCGTCCGAATTCCTAGATGCTATTCATATGGACCTAGTCGGTGGCCAGAAATCTCTATTTCCAACCACCATTGACAAATCTACTCCGGCAGCCACTTGGTTTCTACTCGCAGTTGATGAGTACACTTCATGGAAATGGTCATGGCCAATTTATAACAAGAAAACTGTTCCAACAACAATACAGAATTTCCTTGAAAGCCTTCGTACACAATACAATAAGGCACCAAAACGAATCCATAGTGACAGCGGGACTGAATTTTCAAACTCTGAACTTCAGGATATACTCCATTCCCGCGGTATTGACTGGATAAAATCATCCTCTCACGCTCCCGAACAAAATGGGATTGCCGAAAGAAACGTCCGCACAGTCACTGAGAAAATGAGGGCACTTCACTTGCAATCAGGATTACCCTTGAAATTGTGGCCTTTGATCCTCAACGCTGCCATTAATATTTTAAATCTAACCCCAAATTCACATGCCACACAATCCCCGTACTTTGCCGTTTTCAACAAAATTCCAAACATCAAAAACCTCCATCCTTTCGGTTGTCGAGCTTTTTGGCTTAATCCAGACCAAAATAAATTGAAATCCAAAGCCAAAGAGGGCATCTATGTAGGTTCATCATTCACAGGGGGGCATATAATCCTTAACCCTCACACCAGTAGAACCATTATTCGACGAGACGTGCGCTTCCACGAAGATTCGTTCCCTCTCAGACCTCAAGCCTTAACTGTCCAATCGAGTAATCGACGCGCAATCGAGAAAGCGTTATCCGGACCTCGGGCCCAAGAATGGAACTCTGCCATGAATAAAGAAATTGATAATATGACTCGTAACAAAGTCTGGACTCTTGTCCCTCGATCTGAAGCAAGCAAGCAACTAATGACAGGAAAATGGTCTTTAAAAGAAAAATCTGACGGCACATTGAAAGCAAGGTGGTGTGCCAGAGGATTTTCAGAACCATTTGCGGATAATACCTATGCCGATGTTCTCCCTCCTACCAGTATGCGAATGCTGCTTGCATTCGCTGCTTGTAATAACCTCTATATTCGACACGTTGACATTACCGCTGCCTTTTTACATGCAGATCTAGATCGTCCTCTATACATTGAGCAGCCTCATCTTAAAGAATCTAACGCAAACTTAGTCTGCAAACTCACAAGGCAATTTACGGACTTAAAACAGCACCCAGGCGATGGCAAGAGAAACTCCGAAATGTCCTGCACGAAAAAGGATACCGTTCATTCAAATTTGATCCCAATGTGTTTCGTCGCTCGAACACAATCATATCAACATACGTTGACGACTTTATGATCATATCTCATTCAACAACCCTCGCTCATGAAGCTGTCACAATGCTAGCAGAAGCGTTCCAAATCAAAGATCTTGGCGAAATGTCCAAATTCATTGGTATAAATATTGATAGAAAATCAGATGGCATCCGGATACATCAACAAGATAAAATAGAATCTCTCTGCGAGGACATGAACATGCTTTACTGCAATGGAGCTAATACACCCATTGCAGATGATAATCTTATTGATCGTGACACAGAGAATCTATGCACGGAAAAAGATGCCGCAAAATATCGGTCGTCAGTGGGCACACTCCTGCACATAGCTAACATGACAAGACCTGACATTCAATATGCCGTTAATCGACTAACTCAACATACGCGCAGTCCATCTGAAAATGCAATGCTCTCATTGAAACACTTGTTACGCTATGTTTCTCGAACTAAGTCAGCTGCCCTTTTATTTCAGCAACAAGGCAGTTCTAAGCTCACCGCTCCTCAGACAGCAGTTGGGGAAATAGTTTATCGTCAAAAGGTACTTCCGGTATCCTTTTCCTAATTGGTGATTCCCCGATTGCCTGGTGTTCTAAGAAACAAACAATAACAGCCCAAAGCACCTGTGAGGCTGAGTATGCAGCTCTCACGAAACTTGCCACCACAGCACGATGGATACTGCCGCTATACGAAGAATTATTCGGGCCTATGCACCATCCAATCATAACTGAAATAGACAACACTGCAGCCCTCATTACAGCAAATTCAACCAAAATTTCCGCAAGAAATCGGCATTTCCTCATGGGAGAAGAAACAGTCCGAGAAGCCATCAAGGACAACATTATCCGGCTCAAATACACACCAACCGATCTTTGTAAAGCTGACGGCCTAACAAAAGCCCTTCAGCGTATCAAGCATACTAACTTTTGCAATCAAATAAATATAGACTTAAAGCATTCAGCTTCAGGGGGGGTGTAGTGGAGGATTACTAATCATCACGTGACTACATGTACATATTCTTAATTAGTAACCTCAATTTAATCTTCATGCTTTCATGCTATAACATTTAGGACTGATTAATTTGTATGCTTGACAGCCGAATCGTGGTAGATTCCTGAGATCAATTTTATCCACGTGTGGTTGTCGTAAGCTTTGTAAGAAGTCGATGATGGGGATCTTTTTTGTTCGTAAGCAGTATAACCTATTGAGAATGAAGCATGCATGTTGCATCGCGTAGGACCAGTAACATGGAGGCATATTTGCATCTATAAGGATGGACCTCGTTACTCTGAGAACTACTTTGTTGGCAGCTTCTGATGCTCCATTCTGTTCTGGTGTGTAGGGAGCTGATGTATGGGTACGTATTCCATGTTGTTCACAAAAGACTTTTGTCTTTGAAAATTCGGATCCTCCGTCTCTAAAGATAGTTTGCACTCGTTTGTCATAAATATGGTGCATGATTTTAACCCATTGCACTAATGCTGAGGCGATTTGGTCTTTTGTTTGGCTGGTGAGTACCCAATGCATGTGAGTTTTTGCGTCAGTGATTATTACAACGTACTGCTTTTCATCGACAGATGGGACTAGTTTACCTACGGTGTCCACAAATACTTCGTCCAATGGCTCATACGGTGTTGGCCTTGGGTCCCGCGACACATGTCGTTGAGCCTTGCTTAGATGGCATCTTTCGCATATTTTAAGATCACTTGTGTCAATGCCTTCAAGTCCTAAAGAGTGATCTATTGTCTTCTTGAGAATGTTTTGTGCGATGTGTCCTAGTCTTTGATGCCAGCGTTGCGCATTGCTGGTCTTCTGAATCCTCGCTACCCCAGGTGCTGCGATGGATTTATCTTTGATGCGCTTGTCATGTAACAGGGGATGAATGTAATAGACGTCGTTGTGGAGAATTAGTCGGGCAATGGGCACGTCTCTCTGTTCATGATTATGTTTTACTAGGAGCATTTTGGCATAGTCAGGGAACACCCCTGCTATTCTTTGTAGTCTACCTGCGGAGACAATACCAGAGGCCGATCTGGGTGAGTATAGGCAGTCATTTAAAATCAATTGTTGTTGCCCGGTCTTTATAGTTGCGCTTCCTTGTTCAGTTAGCAATGATCTACCTACGGCTTGGTCAAATTGAAAGGGATTTTGTCGATTGTATATTTCAGCAAACACGGATCTATCAGGCAAAAAGTGGTGCAAAGCACCCGTGTCATAGATTATAGGTAGTTTATTGTATCTGGAAGCTGATGCAGCTACTCCGCTTGATAATTTTCCGTCACAGGGCTCGCTAAGCAGCGCTTCCATTTGACTCCTATAATATTCCTCATCTTCACTGTCGCTGGCCTCAGCGATTGCCTTCCCTTTTCCCAATCTTTCACCATATTTTTGGAAATTCTCCTTCCATTTCTGCCCTTTCTGACCAGTTGCAAGTTCTGGATGTTGCTTGAAGCATTTTTTATTAGTATGTTTATGCTTACATCTCTTGCACATGGCGTCGGGATTTGGTGATGATTTCGGATTGGCTGCGGAAGCGCTGTGGATGGGTTCATAGGTGTTGTTTTGCCTATGATTGTTTGCAGCAACAGTGCGAAGTGATGACATCATTGACCTTAGGGATGTCGGTCTGTCTGAAGCATCGATGGCTCTGTTGTCTCTCCAGGAGCTTAACTAGGGGACGTGAATAGTCCCGACTAAAAAGAATCCCGCAGCTGCGGCCTCAGAAATGGCCCATTCAGTTGGTTTGTCATCGGACATACTAAGGGCTTCAGCTGCGGTGATCATATTCTGATAAGCAGTCTGGAACTCGTTGCAGTACCGCTCTATTGAGTCGGTGAACTTGACTGCTTGGAATTGTCGGCGCGCATCGATGTAGGTGGCCGAGGACATTTCTCTTCTAGGCGAAGAGATGCTGTCGTACAGGGCTTTGGCGGAAAGTCCTATGTGGTCCCTGGGCCAGACTTTCTCGCTGAGACGTTCGAGGATTATATTCCTCGCCTCTGTCTCATGGTTCTTCCATGTCAAGACTGCTCTTCGGTGAGTCCTCCATATCTCCTCCCAGGCATCATTTGTTATTTGATCTTCACGTTTTGGTTCACTCGGTCGAAGATGGGATCGACGTCGGGATCATCGTAGATGACGTGGCCGGTGAGGTCGCGTTTGGCCAATTGTGCCCGAAGTGATGCGTCCCATTGGCTGAAAGAATCTGTTTCGCCGAGGATGACGAGTGAAGTGTTTTTGGACATGTTTAACTCGTGTGCAGAGGAAAACGCCGGGGTCGTAACCTGTTGTGAATGATGAGCACTGGAGATATTCTTGGGATAGACTTAGAGACAGTTGTGATATAATGCTCGAGAACTGAGTTGTAGACCTTTAGAAGGGATTATTATTTACTAAAGTATATTGGATAAAGTGTGTGATCTATGTTGGACACTTTTGGGGGCAGTGCCTGACCACCTGTCTAAATACATGAGAAGCTGGTCCGTGCACTGCTATTACTTCTCAACATCCTGATCCTCAACAGATCTCTACAACCACTACGTAGCTTACCTCAATTGTGTAGGCACAGCGACTATATTAATCCATGACCTAGACCATGCACGTCTCTACGTTATGTTAGCACGGACTAGGATTACAACAAAAAGTACCTGAATGAATTCGAGCGCTGGACTTTGGGAGAAATCGAAGCAAAAAATATCATCACCCAACAACTATCTACGACCATCTGCCCCCAACATTATGACAACCTGACGGCCAAAGAACTCTACGACACTGTAGCCGGGACCAGGAATGAAACTGCAACCGCACCATATGCTGCAGCACTCGAAACACTATTGAGCATCAGGTTTGTTAGTACTGCTGATGATTATGTTGACCGTTTCCTAGCAGCATACCAGAGTGTCAACAACGCGGCCAATGCAATTTCTACTCGGCCGTTAGCCTCTGGGTATCGCATAGGTGACGGACAAGCATCAGCCATTTTTGTGATGGGAACGAAGAGGATCAAATGGCTAAATGTTTGGCGTGATACAAGAGCATTCGATTCCGACAACAAGTATGCACCACTGCGAACTCTGATGTCTTCTTTGCGATCTGTAGCAGGCAATCGGACCCAGACACCCAACACGGTGGCTGCGGTCGTACCCAACAGTATCAACGTAGACCCGGAAGCATACTGCAAGAGGTGCAAACATCGGCACAAGAATAAGTATTGTTATCGTCTACACCCAGAATTGGCACAGGGAAGCAATAACCGTTCTGGGGTAAACAGGGGCAATGGCAAACAGGCCTCGGTCAATAGCGTAGGAGACGATAGTGAGTCAGACTCAGGAGGGGTGATAATTGCTGCATCATCTCGAATGAATGAATCCGTTACACTCTATGACACAGGTGCATCGCACCACTTCGTCCCACACCGCTCCATGTTTAGTGAAGTGAATCGCTCCCCTAAACCATTCAAGTTCGATGAGGCTGTCGGTACTAGAGAGCTATGTCAACAAGGAACAGCGACTCTGTTATGATAGGTCTATGATTCGGGTGTACATACAATTTGTGGGAGCTCGCTGCTAGTGATCACAGATGTGCTGCTGGGCCGGACAGGTCAAGAAGAGGAGTGGAGAATGATCTCTGTAGAATGAGGAAAGACTGTATTGCTTACTCTATCTACTGTGGAGGAAAGCTCTCTACTTATAGTCCCTAGACTATTGCTTACTAATTATACTAACTCAACGAAGCAGGAGCAAACAGAGCAAATGCATGCAGTCGCGTGACCATCATAACTGAAGCTGTGCACTGTAGCCATGTGGGTCTAGGCACGACAGACTCTTAAAATCGGGACATTTTCGCTCCAGCTCCATGAAACTTTTCTTTCACCTGAATCTTCGTGCAATATTGTGTCAGCCGGTAGGTTGGAGAGGCTCAGCAACATAGTACCGGATCCAGAAAAGTCTCTGTTGGTGCAGAAACGTGACAATGAGTCGAGTGTTCCCATAGCAAGACTGGTGCGCAAGAATGATGTATACTACATTTATCCCCTTGAAAAAACCGATACATCACGAAGTAATATAGCAGCTCCTGGTGTTGTAAGAATACCACAGACCACAAGTGCACAACGATGGCACCAAAGAATCGGACACACGGGCCAGAAAATCTTAAAGAAAACCGCCCAACACACAAAGGGACTCGAAAATATAGACCTAAGTCAGCTCACAACATGCGAGACATGTCACCTCAGCAAAGCCCAAAGATTCGTATCTCGAGAACCTAGACCAATCCCGTACGCACCTCTAGATGAAATATTTATAGATACAGTAGGCAAGATTACCACTGCAATTAACGGACTACAGTATGTTGTGATAATTACAGATTCTAAAACTCGCATGAGATGGTCATTATTAACCCAATCCAAAGACCAGATTGCCTCTTCTCTTGTGCAGTGGATTGAATTTCAACACCATCATCATGGAAAGAAAGTCCGCGCAATCTTTAGAGACGGAGGCACTGAATTTTTACGCATTAAATCACACTGTGAACAGCATGGTATTTGTACTGATGTATTCGCTCCAGATACACCTGAGCAAAATGGAGTATCTGAAGCAGCAAACAAAGTAGTTCTAAGACTCGCAAGGTCAATGCTGATTGATGCCTGCATGCCTGCACTTTATTGGCCCTGGGCAGTTCGACATGGATGTTACATTGTTAATAGATTATACTGCTTACGCACTAAACAGATCCCATTACTTGATTTCATGCAAGGCCTTCATCAGCCGCACACTGGTCAAGTAGACCTTACGAACCTTCCAAGGTTTGGCTGTCGAGCATATAAACTAATACAACCGAAGCCAGGTAAATTCGAGCCCAGAGCAGCAAAAGGATGGTTTATGGGTTTCCAGGAAAATACTGACAAGAACTTCATCATTTATTATCCCCATTGGACAACATCACAGGGCTGGAAATGGATAGAAAATTTCACTCCCCATGCATCTTTCAATGAAGATATAATGTTTGGTGACGAGCTAAGTCCAATCAATCAGCAGAAAACAACGAACTACTGGGCCAGTGATAACTCATTATTTACAGAAACAATGAATTATCAACATAATCCTCCTTTAACTCCAGAACTTCAAACTCCAGCATTGTTTGAGGGGGAGAGTTCATCACCCACCACGCTAGAATCTGACTCTATTACACAAGATGCAACCGAAGATTCCGCATTAGCCAATAACATAAACAATCGGCCCAAATCAATAGTTCAAGAAGTGACTTCACTCTCGTCATCAGAAGAACAATTACCACCAACAGACATCAGAAATGTGAGTTCCCAAAGTAGTGAGCAAGGTTCATTAAGTGAATCGTACCACTCGAAAGATATAGCAGACTCCCCCCTGGAATCATCCTTCCCTAGCCATTCACAGGAGCTTAGCCTGCAGCCAGAAGATGAGGGGGAGTCCAGTTCTGAAGAAGAAGCAGATGAAACGCCATACGGCAAGATCATGACTGGATGGGACCCTATACGCTCTATTGTTGGACAAAAACAAGCGCACTCACCAGAAAGGGAATACTCGCCGGAAAACGAGACCACAAGAACTAGGTATGGCAGAGAGGTTAAGAAATGTCAGGGCTCTCTTGGGACTTGGTTACTTAACTTGGAAATGGTTGGTGGGAAATCTTGGATACTTGATAATAAAGACAATATATTAACAGAAGACTAGGTTCTTGATTCTTGGATATCTAGGTAATAGTACAAGACTGAAAGCTGGAGAGCTTTCGACATGTAGATACCTCAGCTACTTATACTTCGACACTATCTACTACAGACTACAGTAATCTAGTTCCAGCTCAATTCCTGTCGAACTCCTGAGAGTGACCTAGAATCTGATCGAAGCCCAGTGAACTGGTAAGAGTACAAAATACTATCCGGAAACATCTAGAAACTAATTGCTAGAATAGCTTAGAATGCCATCGAAGTAACTCAACACCATGAATCATCTCCACATCAGTCAGTCCGTGACATTACCCTCCCGCAAGGCATGCCGAGCTCCTGCGAGGCTCTTGGTAGTCAATTCTTCATTAATTTTTTTTTTTTTTTTTTTTTTTTTTTTGCTGAGATGTGGCCATGAGGTTGATTCGGTTCGGAGGGATTTAGTTCATGAAATTGGCGTACTAATTCCTTAAAACTATCTGCTTGGGATGCTGGAATACTCCAGTCATCTTCAGGTCCATATCCTTTCCATCGGACCAGGTAATGTAAGCTGCCATCGACCCAGTGTGAACCAATTATTTTTTCTATTTCGTACTCAGGGTCATTGCCTTCTGCTTCAAGTAATGGAGGTGGCCCTGATATTTGTCCTGGTAGCGGGTCCTTAGCTGCTGATCTAAGCAAGGAAACATGAAATACTGGGTGTATTTTAATAGTTGGTGGTAGTTTCAATCTATATGCATAATTTCCGATGGTTTGTATAATTTCGAAAGGTCCTCCATTCTTAAAGTCTAATTTTCTACAAGGACGCAGTAGCTTTACATTCTTAAGATTGAGCCAAACCTTGTCTCCCACGCGAAAGAGTCTTGATGCCTTTCTGAATTTATTCGATTGATCCTTATATTCAGCAGAATGATATGTAATATTATCAATTAAGAATTTATCAATTTTTCGAGCATTTTCAACTAGCTCTTCAGCATCGCGTCGCTGGAATTGAATAGAAGCGGGGACTGCTGGTCCAGACAATGGAGCAGAAAGCTCAGATCCTGATCGTGGATGTAAACCGTAAACCGCTAGGAAGGGAGAAACGCCAGTTGTATATGAATCTTGATTATTCATGGAAAATTCTGCAGATGGCAAGTATCGAACCCAATCATTTTGCAAGTAATTAACGTATGCTCTCAAATACTGTTCAACACGCGCATTCATTCTTTCGGTTTGTCCATCAATTTGTGGATGAAAGGCTGTTGAAAGGCAGTGATTAATTTGAAGGAGTTTACAGAGCCATTTCCAGAATTCGGATGTGAACTGAGACCCTCGATCAGATATGATAGTATCTGGTAAGCCATGAAGCCGAAAGCATTCTTTGTAAAACAAATAGGCTGTATTCCGCGATGAGAGGTCATTACATGGAATCAAATGAGTCTGCTTTGTCATCCTGTCAACCACAACTAAAATGTTCGAAAACTCATTATCATTCCAGTCTTTGCTTAATGGCAAATCTACTATGAAGTCCATTGACACATGACGCCATCTTTCAGTTGCTACAGGTAGTGGACAGAGAAGACCTTGATTACCTTCCCTAGATACTTTTATTCTAGAGCAGGTTTGACAATTCCTAACATATTTCTTGACCTGTTGCAACATCCCCTGCCAGAAGAAGGTTCGAAAAATCGCGGTATAAGTTGAAGCTATTCCTTGATGACCTGAAACTAGTGTATCATGATGGCTCTGGATAATTTCTGCTGTCAAGGTCTTATCCTGATCGCACTGAGGGACAACAATCTTTCCACAATAGTAAAGGAAACCATTTCTCTTTTCGCATTCGGAGAGTGTAAATTTCATAAATCTAGGAATTCCATTGCTTTCCAGCGCTTTTATTACGGCATTTATTGATTCATCGGATAGAGTTAATTGCCGTATTCGTTCAAAAAAAGATGAGGGACTTCCAGATACTAATAATGATGTGTCTGGCCGTGAGGAGCCAGAAGACTCAACACCATTCTCAGATTGATCTATAATCTCCAATTCATTTGCAAGTAAATTTGTTTCTCCCATACCAGGTGACAAGTTTATCGGTTTCAATAGCCGTTGCTCAAGAAACTGTTTAGAAGCTAAGTCCTGGGTCCCGGCGGGTCTAGATAATGCATCAGCTGATCCGTTCTGACAACCAGGCCGATAGCATATTTTGAAATTGAACCTAGAAAGGAATTCACTCCACCTAGCTTGACGTCTGCTTAGAAGCCGAGATTTCATGAAATATTCCAAAGCCTTATTCTCAAGGGCGAGGTTAGGACAGTGTTCCACAGGGTGCGTATGTGGTCCAACGGAGATCTAGGTGGTAGATGAAGGTGATGAGTGGGTCGAAGGGATGACTGGTCTTCTCTAGGAAGAGACGAATTGGTAGAAAGTAGCGATAGAGGCTACACGTGGGTCTTGCTGATGAAGAGCTGGAAAGAGATAAATGGTCTTCCCGAAGAAGAGATGGGTAAACAAATGTATTGTTAAGGTAATTGAAGAAGACGTTGCGTGAAGAATAATGCTTCTTCACACCAAGTATTTATATACATAAAATTACCAAATAGCATGTACCACACCGCCTCTATGCCAAACAATCTGCTACACATCACCTAATGAGACTAGCCTACTCTTATCAGTCTTCCTTGCTAGTTTTAAACGTACATTGAACTAATGTTTGTGTTTTAGCCTAGCCGTCCACATGACGTTTCATATTACGCTATGCCACAACGATCCATGAAAGTAGCTCCCTCCTAAATTGCGAGCTCCTGCGAGTCTAACTATTTGAGCTTTCTTTTCCTCTTAATGTAGTGGGCCTGGTTTATTTGGATACTGTTGGTGGAAGCTTTCAACGGCTGCGGTATCATCAAGGTTAATAGCTGGCTCCCAAGTTGGCTCGTTGTCTCCCACCCACTTGACTAAATATCGTAGTCCATTATGTTTTGACATTTTTGAGTCGTAGATTTCTTCGACTTCGAATTCCTCTTCTTCATTGACAATAATTGGCGGCGCTGGTGACTGGATCTGACCTGGTACAGGATCAACTGGAGCAGGCTCTAATAGAGATACATGAAAAACCGGGTGTATTTTAATTGTCTTTGGGAGATCAAGGCGATAGGCGTATGGGGATATTATCTTCGTAATTGAAAAGGGGCCAAGTTTTTTCCAGTCGAGCTTCCGAGAGTTCCGCGTGGTTCTTATATTTTTTGCAGAGAGAAAAACGAGGTCGCCAACGTGGTAATTGGGTGCAGGTTTTCTATTTACGTTGACTGCTTGTTCCTGTTCGTCTTGCGCTGATCTTATATTAGCTCGCAAGACGTCATGTATTTGTCTCATTTTGAGGGCAAAATCCCTAGCGTTATGGCTTGGAGTTGTTTTAGTGTAGGGCTTAACGGCAATTGTGAAGCGAGGATGAAAACCATAGTTGCTCATAAATGGTGTTGCTTGGGTTGAAGCCGCCACTTGGTTATTTGCAGCAAACTCTGCCATAGGGAGCCACTTGGCCCAGTCATCCTGTTGATATGATACATAGCTTCGTAAGTACTGTTCCATTACAGCATTAAATCTTTCGGTCTGTCCATCTGTTTCTGGATGGAAAGCAGTGGACATTCTTGCCTTGATGCGTAGATTGTTGCATAATTCCTTCCAGAATTTGGCCGTAAACTGTGTACCGCGATCCGAAGTAATATGGGTTGGCAGACCATGAAGCTTCCAAACATTACATAAGTATAATTGAGCGACATCTTTGGAAGTTGTTGTGGTATTGCAAGGTATTAGATGACGCATTTTTGTCAGTCTATCTACTACCACCATAACTGCGTCAAATCCATCACTTACAGGTAATCCACTTACAAAGTCCATAGAAACTTCTTGCCATGGTTGTTGAGCAATGGGTAGTGGTCGCAAGACTCCAAACTTGGCGTGGTTACTGGGCTTACTTCGACGACAAGTGTGGCAGTTGCGCACGTAACGCGCTATGTATTTTCGCATAGATGGCCAATAATAGTCTCGGCTTACAAGTTCAAATGTTTTTTCGCGACCAGGGTGTCCAGCCGAGGGATTGTCGTGGCATTGCTTGAGGATATGGAGTTTGATTGGGTCGTATTGTGGCACGTACCATTTTTCTCTGTAGACTAGTTTATTTTCGAACTCCGCACATTCCGCCAGCGATATATCTTTTGATTGCTTCACGTTAGCCTTCATCAGGCCCAGTATCTTACCAGGGAACGGGTCATATTGATACCCCTGAACAAACAATTCTTCCCACTCTGGGTATTTGTTTTTTCAGTGCGAAGCGACAAGATTGCAGAAGATCTAGATGTCTTTCTAGGTTTTCCCTCTTCAGAACAATCTGACTTTGATGTAATCTTCTATTGTCATTTTCACCAGGGAAATCCTGTGATCTTCTTGTAAGTGCATCTGGCTTTCCTCCTTGCTTTCCTGGTCGATACTTAATAACAAAATTGAAGCGTGAAAGGTACTCGGCCCAACGTGCTTGTCTACGATTAAGGTGCTTGGAGCTCATAAAATACTCTAAATTTTTATGATCTGATATCACCGCAATTTCATGTGCAGCACCTTCCAGTTCTGGTCGCCATTCTTCAAAAGCACGTATGATTGCCAGAAGTTCTTTGTCGTAAATTTCATAATTACATTCAGCTGGCGAATGTTTTTTCGATAAGTAAGCAATCGGGCGAAGGATACCCTTGTCATCGCGTTGGGATAGAATCCCAGCAGAGACATAGTCTGAAGCATCTGTCTCAACTGTGATTTCTCTCTCAGGATCAAAGTGGGCCAAGATAGGTGCTGTGATAAAAGCATTTTTTAAGGCTTCGAATGCGCCTTCTGATTCCGAATTCCAGATAAAGGGAGCGTTTTTACGTGTTAGCTGGGTAAGTGGAAATGCTAGTGATGAAAATCCGCGGACAAAACGTCGATAGAAGTTGGCAAAACCTAGGAATGCCTGAACGTCTTTTACTGTTTTAGGAGCAGTCCAGTTTTTTACAGCATCTACTTTACCCGGATCCATTCTGATACCACCTGGCTCGATAATAAGTCCTAGATACGTTGTGCTTTGTGTATGAAATTTACACTTTTCTGGCTTCAGGAGGACTCCTTTTTTCTGTAAGGCTTCCAGCACTCTGTGAACGTGGGTTACATGATCCTCTAGAGTCTCGCTGTAAATGAGGATATCATCAAGATAGCTGTGCAAAATATGTCTAAATAATCGCGAAGACAATCGTTAATGAAGTGCTGGAACGTGGCAGGAGCGTTAGTTAACCCAAAAGGCATAACAGTATACTCAAAATGGCCATATCTAGTGCGGAAAGCAGTTTTCCATTCCTCTCCCTCGGCCATTCTGATTTGATTATAACCTTGCCTAAGATCCAACTTGGTGTACCATTTTGCTTTAGAAAGCCGGTCGAGTGTTTCTCGGATCAATGGTAGTGGGTACCGATTTTTGACGGTAAGTTCGTTTAGCCCTCGGTAGTCAACGCAAAGACGAAGTGTTCCGTCATTTTTCTTCACAAAAAGCACAGGAGCTCCAGCTGGTGAAGAACTTGTTCTAATAAATCCTTTTTTGAGATTTTCCTGAATATAGGACTTAATTCCNAGGCACGACAGACTCTTAAAATCGGGACATTTTCGCTCCAGCTCCATGAAAACTTTCTTTCACCTGAATCTTCGTGCAATATTTGTCAGCCGGTAGGTTGGAGAGGCTCAGCAACATAGTACCGGATCCAGAAAAGTCTCTGTTGGTGCAGAAACGTGACAATGAGTCGAGTGTTCCCATAGCAAGACTGGTGCGCAAGAATGATGTATACTACATTTATCCCCTTGAAAAACCGATACATCACGAAGTAATATAGCAGCTCCTGGTGTTGTAAGAATACCACAGACCACAAGTGCACAACGATGGCACCAAAGAATCGGACACACGGGCCAGAAAATCTTAAAGAAAACCGCCCAACACACAAAGGGACTCGAAAATATAGACCTAAGTCAGCTCACAACATGCGAGACATGTCACCTCAGCAAAGCCCAAAGATTCGTATCTCGAGAACCTAGACCAATCCCGTACGCACCTCTAGATGAAATATTTATAGATACAGTAGGCAAGATTACCACTGCAATTAACGGACTACAGTATGTTGTGATAATTACAGATTCTAAAACTCGCATGAGATGGTCATTATTAACCCAATCCAAAGACCAGATTGCCTCTTCTCTTGTGCAGTGGATTGAATTTCAACACCATCATCATGGAAAGAAAGTCCGCGCAATCTTTAGAGACGGAGGCACTGATTTTTACGCATTAAATCACACTGTGAACAGCATGGTATTTGTACTGATGTATTCGCTCCAGATACACCTGAGCAAAATGGAGTATCTGAAGCAGCAAACAAAGTAGTTCTAAGACTCGCAAGGTCAATGCTGATTGATGCCTGCATGCCTGCACTTTATTGGCCCTGGGCAGTTCGACATGGATGTTACATTGTTAATAGATTATACTGCTTACGCACTAAACAGATCCCATTACTTGATTTCATGCAAGGCCTTCATCAGCCGCACACTGGTCAAGTAGACCTTACGAACCTTCCAAGGTTTGGCTGTCGAGCATATAAACTAATACAACCGAAGCCAGGTAAATTCGAGCCCAGAGCAGCAAAAGGATGGTTTATGGGTTTCCAGGAAAATACTGACAAGAACTTCATCATTTATTATCCCCATTGGACAACATCACAGGCTGGAAATGGATAGAAAATTTCACTCCCCATGCATCTTTCAATGAAGATATAATGTTTGGTGACGAGCTAAGTCCAATCAATCAGCAGAAAACAACGAACTACTGGGCCAGTGATAACTCATTATTTACAGAAACAATGAATTATCAACATAATCCTCCTTTAACTCCAGAACTTCAAACTCCAGCATTGTTTGAGGGGGAGAGTTCATCACCCACCACGCTAGAATCTGACTCTATTACACAAGATGCAACCGAAGATTCCGCATTAGCCAATAACATAAACAATCGGCCCAAATCAATAGTTCAAGAAGTGACTTCACTCTCGTCATCAGAAGAACAATTACCACCAACAGACATCAGAAATGTGAGTTCCCAAAGTAGTGAGCAAGGTTCATTAAGTGAATCGTACACTCGAAAGATATAGCAGACTCCCCCCTGGAATCATCCTTCCCTAGCCATTCACAGGAGCTTAGCCTGCAGCCAGAAGATGAGGGGGAGTCCAGTTCTGAAGAAGAAGCAGATGAAACGCCATACGGCAAGATCATGACTGGATGGGACCCTATACGCTCTATTGTTGGACAAAAACAAGCGCACTCACCAGAAAGGGAATACTCGCCGGAAAACGAGACCACAAGAACTAGGTATGGCAGAGAGGTTAAGAAATGTCAGGGCTCTCTTGGGACTTGGTTACTTAACTTGGAAATGGTTGGTGGGAAATCTTGGATACTTGATAATAAAGACAATATATTAACAGAAGACTAGGTTCTTGATTCTTGGATATCTAGGTAATAGTACAAGACTGAAAGCTGGAGAGCTTTCGACATGTAGATACCTCAGCTACTTATACTTCGACACTATCTACTACAGACTACAGTAATCTAGTTCCAGCCAATTCCTGTCGAACTCCTGAGAGTGACCTAGAATCTGATCGAAGCCCAGTGAACTGGTAAGAGTACAAAATACTATCCGGAAACATCTAGAAACTAATTGCTAGAATAGCTTAGAATGCCATCGAAGTAACTCAACACCATGAATCATCTCCACATCAGTCAGTCCGTGACATTACCCTCCCGCAAGGCATGCCGAGCTCCTGCGAGGCTCTTGGTAGTCAATTCTTCATTAATTTTTTTTTTTTTTTTTTTTTTTTTTTTGCTGAGATGTGGCCATGAGGTTGATTCGGTTCGGAGGGATTTAGTTCATGAAATTGGCGTACTAATTCCTTAAAACTATCTGCTTGGGATGCTGGAATACTCCAGTCATCTTCAGGTCCATATCCTTTCCATCGGACCAGGTAATGTAAGCTGCCATCGACCCAGTGTGAACCAATTATTTTTTCTATTTCGTACTCAGGGTCATTGCCTTCTGCTTCAAGTAATGGAGGTGGCCCTGATATTTGTCCTGGTAGCGGGTCCTTAGCTGCTGATCTAAGCAAGGAAACATGAAATACTGGGTGTATTTTAATAGTTGGTGGTAGTTTCAATCTATATGCATAATTTCCGATGGTTTGTATAATTTCGAAAGGTCCTCCATTCTTAAAGTCTAATTTTCTACAAGGACGCAGTAGCTTTACATTCTTAAGATTGAGCCAAACCTTGTCTCCCACGCGAAAGAGTCTTGATGCCTTTCTGAATTTATTCGATTGATCCTTATATTCAGCAGAATGATATGTAATATTATCAATTAAGAATTTATCAATTTTTCGAGCATTTTCAACTAGCTCTTCAGCATCGCGTCGCTGGAATTGAATAGAAGCGGGGACTGCTGGTCCAGACAATGGAGCAGAAAGCTCAGATCCTGATCGTGGATGTAAACCGTAAACCGCTAGGAAGGGAGAAACGCCAGTTGTATATGAATCTTGATTATTCATGGAAAATTCTGCAGATGGCAAGTATCGAACCCAATCATTTTGCAAGTAATTAACGTATGCTCTCAAATACTGTTCAACACGCGCATTCATTCTTTCGGTTTGTCCATCAATTTGTGGATGAAAGGCTGTTGAAAGGCAGTGATTAATTTGAAGGAGTTTACAGAGCCATTTCCAGAATTCGGATGTGAACTGAGACCCTCGATCAGATATGATAGTATCTGGTAAGCCATGAAGCCGAAAGCATTCTTTGTAAAACAAATAGGCTGTATTCCGCGATGAGAGGTCATTACATGGAATCAAATGAGTCTGCTTTGTCATCCTGTCAACCACAACTAAAATGTTCGAAAACTCATTATCATTCCAGTCTTTGCTTAATGGCAAATCTACTATGAAGTCCATTGACACATGACGCCATCTTTCAGTTGCTACAGGTAGTGGACAGAGAAGACCTTGATTACCTTCCCTAGATACTTTTATTCTAGAGCAGGTTTGACAATTCCTAACATATTTCTTGACCTGTTGCAACATCCCCTGCCAGAAGAAGGTTCGAAAAATCGCGGTATAAGTTGAAGCTATTCCTTGATGACCTGAAACTAGTGTATCATGATGGCTCTGGATAATTTCTGCTGTCAAGGTCTTATCCTGATCGCACTGAGGGACAACAATCTTTCCACAATAGTAAAGGAAACCATTTCTCTTTTCGCATTCGGAGAGTGTAAATTTCATAAATCTAGGAATTCCATTGCTTTCCAGCGCTTTTATTACGGCATTTATTGATTCATCGGATAGAGTTAATTGCCGTATTCGTTCAAAAAAAGATGAGGGACTTCCAGATACTAATAATGATGTGTCTGGCCGTGAGGAGCCAGAAGACTCAACACCATTCTCAGATTGATCTATAATCTCCAATTCATTTGCAAGTAAATTTGTTTCTCCCATACCAGGTGACAAGTTTATCGGTTTCAATAGCCGTTGCTCAAGAAACTGTTTAGAAGCTAAGTCCTGGGTCCCGGCGGGTCTAGATAATGCATCAGCTGATCCGTTCTGACAACCAGGCCGATAGCATATTTTGAAATTGAACCTAGAAAGGAATTCACTCCACCTAGCTTGACGTCTGCTTAGAAGCCGAGATTTCATGAAATATTCCAAAGCCTTATTCTCAAGGGCGAGGTTAGGACAGTGTTCCACAGGGTGCGTATGTGGTCCAACGGAGATCTAGGTGGTAGATGAAGGTGATGAGTGGGTCGAAGGGATGACTGGTCTTCTCTAGGAAGAGACGAATTGGTAGAAAGTAGCGATAGAGGCTACACGTGGGTCTTGCTGATGAAGAGCTGGAAAGAGATAAATGGTCTTCCCGAAGAAGAGATGGGTAAACAAATGTATTGTTAAGGTAATTGAAGAAGACGTTGCGTGAAGAATAATGCTTCTTCACACCAAGTATTTATATACATAAAATTACCAAATAGCATGTACCACACCGCCTCTATGCCAAACAATCTGCTACACATCACCTAATGAGACTAGCCTACTCTTATCAGTCTTCCTTGCTAGTTTTAAACGTACATTGAACTAATGTTTGTGTTTTAGCCTAGCCGTCCACATGACGTTTCATATTACGCTATGCCACAACGATCCATGAAAGTAGCTCCCCTCCTAAATTGCGAGCTCCTGCGAGTCTAACTATTTGAGCTTTCTTTTCCTCTTAATGTAGTGGGCCTGGTTTATTTGGATACTGTTGGTGGAAGCTTTCAACGGCTGCGGTATCATCAAGGTTAATAGCTGGCTCCCAAGTTGGCTCGTTGTCTCCCACCCACTTGACTAAATATCGTAGTCCATTATGTTTTGACATTTTTGAGTCGTAGATTTCTTCGACTTCGAATTCCTCTTCTTCATTGACAATAATTGGCGGCGCTGGTGACTGGATCTGACCTGGTACAGGATCAACTGGAGCAGGCTCTAATAGAGATACATGAAAAACCGGGTGTATTTTAATTGTCTTTGGGAGATCAAGGCGATAGGCGTATGGGGATATTATCTTCGTAATTGAAAAGGGGCCAAGTTTTTTCCAGTCGAGCTTCCGAGAGTTCCGCGTGGTTCTTATATTTTTTGCAGAGAGAAAAACGAGGTCGCCAACGTGGTAATTGGGTGCAGGTTTTCTATTTACGTTGACTGCTTGTTCCTGTTCGTCTTGCGCTGATCTTATATTAGCTCGCAAGACGTCATGTATTTGTCTCATTTTGAGGGCAAAATCCCTAGCGTTATGGCTTGGAGTTGTTTTAGTGTAGGGCTTAACGGCAATTGTGAAGCGAGGATGAAAACCATAGTTGCTCATAAATGGTGTTGCTTGGGTTGAAGCCGCCACTTGGTTATTTGCAGCAAACTCTGCCATAGGGAGCCACTTGGCCCAGTCATCCTGTTGATATGATACATAGCTTCGTAAGTACTGTTCCATTACAGCATTAAATCTTTCGGTCTGTCCATCTGTTTCTGGATGGAAAGCAGTGGACATTCTTGCCTTGATGCGTAGATTGTTGCATAATTCCTTCCAGAATTTGGCCGTAAACTGTGTACCGCGATCCGAAGTAATATGGGTTGGCAGACCATGAAGCTTCCAAACATTACATAAGTATAATTGAGCGACATCTTTGGAAGTTGTTGTGGTATTGCAAGGTATTAGATGACGCATTTTTGTCAGTCTATCTACTACCACCATAACTGCGTCAAATCCATCACTTACAGGTAATCCACTTACAAAGTCCATAGAAACTTCTTGCCATGGTTGTTGAGCAATGGGTAGTGGTCGCAAGACTCCAAACTTGGCGTGGTTACTGGGCTTACTTCGACGACAAGTGTGGCAGTTGCGCACGTAACGCGCTATGTATTTTCGCATAGATGGCCAATAATAGTCTCGGCTTACAAGTTCAAATGTTTTTTCGCGACCAGGGTGTCCAGCCGAGGGATTGTCGTGGCATTGCTTGAGGATATGGAGTTTGATTGGGTCGTATTGTGGCACGTACCATTTTTCTCTGTAGACTAGTTTATTTTCGAACTCCGCACATTCCGCCAGCGATATATCTTTTGATTGCTTCACGTTAGCCTTCATCAGGCCCAGTATCTTACCAGGGAACGGGTCATATTGATACCCCTGAACAAACAATTCTTCCCACTCTGGGGTATTTGTTTTTTCAGTGCGAAGCGACAAGATTGCAGAAGATCTAGATGTCTTTCTAGGTTTTCCCTCTTCAGAACAATCTGACTTTGATGTAATCTTCTATTGTCATTTTCACCAGGGAAATCCTGTGATCTTCTTGTAAGTGCATCTGGCTTTCCTCCTTGCTTTCCTGGTCGATACTTAATAACAAAATTGAAGCGTGAAAGGTACTCGGCCCAACGTGCTTGTCTACGATTAAGGTGCTTGGAGCTCATAAAATACTCTAAATTTTTATGATCTGATATCACCGCAATTTCATGTGCAGCACCTTCCAGTTCTGGTCGCCATTCTTCAAAAGCACGTATGATTGCCAGAAGTTCTTTGTCGTAAATTTCATAATTACATTCAGCTGGCGAATGTTTTTTCGATAAGTAAGCAATCGGGCGAAGGATACCCTTGTCATCGCGTTGGGATAGAATCCCAGCAGAGACATAGTCTGAAGCATCTGTCTCAACTGTGATTTCTCTCTCAGGATCAAAGTGGGCCAAGATAGGTGCTGTGATAAAAGCATTTTTTAAGGCTTCGAATGCGCCTTCTGATTCCGAATTCCAGATAAAGGGAGCGTTTTTACGTGTTAGCTGGGTAAGTGGAAATGCTAGTGATGAAAATCCGCGGACAAAACGTCGATAGAAGTTGGCAAAACCTAGGAATGCCTGAACGTCTTTTACTGTTTTAGGAGCAGTCCAGTTTTTTACAGCATCTACTTTACCCGGATCCATTCTGATACCACCTGGCTCGATAATAAGTCCTAGATACGTTGTGCTTTGTGTATGAAATTTACACTTTTCTGGCTTCAGGAGGACTCCTTTTTTCTGTAAGGCTTCCAGCACTCTGTGAACGTGGGTTACATGATCCTCTAGAGTCTCGCTGTAAATGAGGATATCATCAAGATATGCTGTGCAAAATATGTCTAAATAATCGCGAAGACAATCGTTAATGAAGTGCTGGAACGTGGCAGGAGCGTTAGTTAACCCAAAAGGCATAACAGTATACTCAAAATGGCCATATCTAGTGCGGAAAGCAGTTTTCCATTCCTCTCCCTCGGCCATTCTGATTTGATTATAACCTTGCCTAAGATCCAACTTGGTGTACCATTTTGCTTTAGAAAGCCGGTCGAGTGTTTCTCGGATCAATGGTAGTGGGTACCGATTTTTGACGGTAAGTTCGTTTAGCCCTCGGTAGTCAACGCAAAGACGAAGTGTTCCGTCATTTTTCTTCACAAAAAGCACAGGAGCTCCAGCTGGTGAAGAACTTGTTCTAATAAATCCTTTTTTGAGATTTTCCTGAATATAGGACTTTAATTCCGTCAATTCCTCCCGGGACATACCATAAAGAGGCCCAAATGGAGGCTCCTTCCCATCCTTAATAGGGATTTTATGGTCATAGATACGGCGTGGTGGAAGTGAGTTAGCGAGTCTTTCGTCCATCATCCCGTAAAATTTATGATACTGTACTGGTAAACTGACTTTTGAATTTCCAGAAGCAGTTAGTATTTTTGTTTTACGGTTGTCTTCAACCTCTACGCTGTGTACTCGAAGCTTATTTTTGGGTTCGCACTCAGAGGTGGCCTTGGAGTTTACAAATTTTGAGAGATTTCTTGGTGCAATTCCCTTGATTGAAGGGGGGACTACAGAGCTATTACATATTTGTTTGCAATGATTGGAATTGAAGAGAATTGTGTTATTCTTAAACCGTAGTTCTGGGTCATGCCTTTGAAGCCATGGGATTCCAAGTACTATAGGGTACGAACCAAGTTTGGTAACAAAGAATGTAGCGGTTTCGTGATGAGAGTCAATTGATAATTGTAGACGGCAAGCGTGGGTGACCCTACCAGAAGATATGGGCCTTCCGTCTATTACTTTTAGAGTGCGCGGGGTTTTTAAAATGTTGAAGGGAAAGTTGTGATAGCACGCAAATGTTTCGTCAATAAATGCATACCCAGAGCATCCAGTATCAATAAGTGAGTAAGTTTGAATGGATTTTTTAGCTGTTACTAATATACAGGCAGCAACCAAATGGTCACCATCCAACTTGTCCTCCGCTTGCGACACCGAAAAGCTTGATATAGAAAATGCAGACATCGAGGAGAGTTTTGAGGGCCCCGGATCAGGGCTATCTTTCAAATCCGGGACTACTGAAAATCCGGCTCGGATTTGGTGTCCCCTGGACTTGCTGGATGGTATGTGCACGGCGATGACATTAAAACTGCACCAGTAATTGGTGCCTGATGATTTGGGCGTTTCGCTGAAGGGCACCTGTCAGGGCCGTGCCCCGCCCCCGCACAATACATACAAAGGGAGTTTTCCCGACGCCATTGTTTTTCCCCAGCCGAAAGTTTACGGAACCCATTTACAAAATTGTATCTGTTTTCAGGTGCTGGTCTGGTGGTGTTAGAAAGTTTCATTGTTGACAAATCCATGGGAGCTAGACCACCTGCAACATGTGATGGGTGCGCGAAATTTCTGTCAACTGTTTGCCGAGAAAATTCGCGGGGGTTTTTTTGTTCAGCCTTGCGACCCCGGATCTGATTGTCGATTTTCATGAGCAAAGTTGCATAGTCCTCGAGGATTACTGGTATTTCTGTTCGATGCATCATTGCATCTTTCATATCCTCGGAAAGACCTTCGGCAAGAGCATCAATTTTTGCAGCTTCATTGTATTCAAGATAGCCAATGACTCGAAGAAATTTTGAGTAGTAGGTTGCAAAATCACCAGCACCCTGTTTCAGAGTTTTCAGTTCACGACGGGCAGTTCCTCGAGGGTCTGGGTCTCCAAATGAGGCATCTAAATACGACAAAAACGCTGTGACTGATGAAAATGGTTTCTCAGGGTTTGTGTTTACTAGAGGAACAATTTGATCGAGAGCTTGTCCCTCCAACCGACTAATGGAATAAATAACTTTGGCAGACTCATCTCGGAATCTGTCATTATTTACCTCGAGCTTCATCCGTAATTGTGTGATGAAACCGGGCAGTTTACTCCTTGTGCCGTTGAATTTTTCGGGGTCCGGGAATTTCTCGGAGCGAAATGCCGAAGCCGAGTCCCGGGCGGCTATAGCCGGGCTAGGTTTATTAGAAGAATGACCGGCTTTAGCGATGTTTAAGTCGAGGTTCAACTTGTTGTTCTGTTCCTCGAGGCTTTCAATAACCTGGCGAGCAGCCATGAGCTGACCCTGAGCAGTATCTCGTTCAGTGCGGTATCGATTGAGGTGTCCGTTCATGTATGCGTATAGCGCGTCCGCATCAGTGGCAAATTGCTGTTTGAAGTTTTCGATTGTGGTAGGAGGAGCCCAACCACGAGAGTAGTCTGTAGACATTCTGCACGGTGTGGATAACTACGCAACGTAATCTCAAGGGCGAGGTTAGGACAGTGTTCCACAGGGTGCGTATGTGGTCCAACGGAGATCTAGGTGGTAGATGAAGGTGATGAGTGGGTCGAAGGGATGACTGGTCTTCTCTAGGAAGAGACGAATTGGTAGAAAGTAGCGATAGAGGCTACACGTGGGTCTTGCTGATGAAGAGCTGGAAAGAGATAAATGGTCTTCCCGAAGAAGAGATGGGTAAACAAATGTATTGTTAAGGTAATTGAAGAAGACGTTGCGTGAAGAATAATGCTTCTTCACACCAAGTATTTATATACATAAAATTACCAAATAGCATGTACCACACCGCCTCTATGCCAAACAATCTGCTACACATCACCTAATGAGACTAGCCTACTCTTATCAGTCTTCCTTGCTAGTTTTAAACGTACATTGAACTAATGTTTGTGTTTTAGCCTAGCCGTCCACATGACGTTTCATATTACGCTATGCCACAACGATCCATGAAACTTATGATCCGTAATTACTTCTACCGGGTTCGGAGATCCTTCCAACTCGGGACGCCATTCCTCGAAAGCCTGTACAATTGCTAACAGCTCCTTGTCATAGATTTCGTAATTCGATTCAGCCGGACTCATTTTTCGTGAAAAGAAAGCGACTGGTTTCCAATTCCCTAAATTATCCGGCTGTAAAAGAACTCCACCTGTTCCACGGTCTGATGCATCAGTCTCTAAACGAGCTGGCCGATCCCAGTTAAAGTGCTGAAGGATAACATCCTCTTTGAACTTAGACTTAATATTTTTAAATGTGGTTTCTTGAGTAGATCCCCATGTAAAAGGTACATCTTTCTTCATCAAATCTGTCAAGGGCATCACAATTGATCCGAACTTATGAATAAACCTTCTATAATAATTCGCAAATCCAATAAACCGATAGACGTCTTTTGTATTTTCCGGAGTTTCCCAGTTCTCGATGGCTTCTAATTTAGACGGGTCCATTTTTATTCAGGCAGTAGTTATGATAAGACCTAGAAACTTAACCTGTTCCACGTGAAGTTCGCATTTCTTGATATCAAGCTGAAGTCCTGCCTTCATTAGACGGGCGAGTACTTTTTTTACATGTTCTTGATGTTCTTCTAGAGACTGGCTAAAAATCAGGATATCATCTATGTAGGCTGTACAAAATTCATCCAAATATCCCCTTAAAGTATCATTGATGTAATTTTGAAAAGAACTTGGTGCATTTGCCAAACCAAAAGGCATCACTAAATACTCGTATAGCCCAAATCGCGTTCGAAAAGCCGTCAAATATTCATCTCCCTCTTTGATGCGCATACGATTAAAGGCAGATATAACATCCAACTTAGTGAAATATTTTGACTTTCCTAAAAGCGACAGAGTCTCATTGATTCGTGGTATAGGATACCTATTCTTAATGGTTACATTGTTTAATGCCCTGTTATCTACACACAGGCGGAGGCCCCCACCTGGTTTTTTGACAAAAAGAACTGGCGAAGATGCTGGGGATGAACTTGGTCTGATGAAACCCTTCTCTAAATTTTCCTGGATGTACTTCTTAAAGACTTGAAGCTCTTCGCGAGACATACCATACAGACAACCCCAGGGAGGCTCCGATCCTGGTTTGAGAACAATTTGATGATCGCTTGGCCTGTGTGGGGGTAGCTTGTCAGCTTCATCTTTAGAGAAAACAGAAAGAAATTCGTGGTATGCTTCTGGTAACTTCTTAGCCGGGTCGACTCTTGGTTTTTCTTTAAGTGCCTCCTGGATATCTTCAATTGACACACTCATTATTTTCAAATTTTCTCTATCAGCATAATCTTCAAAGTCTTGATAGGTACAATGTTCTATATTTATCAACTTTTCGGAGTGCCTGGACTTGGAAGATTGTTTCCGGTATTGGTCAATATCACTTTCCGAAATTGCATGAACCGTAGTTGGAAACTTCTTTGAATGATTTTCACAGGTTCTTCGATCAAACGTAAGAAGTTCTTGAGACCAATTGATTTTCGGGTTATGAAATTGAAGCCAAGGAAGACCGAGAACAACGTCAAAGCTTGCTAGAGTGGTGACAAATAAGAAGATACGTTCCAGATGTCCGCCGATGTCAATGGTAGTTTGAGCCATGTGTGTTATCTTTCCATGAACTGAATCAGTTCCATCGAAAACTTTTAAAGAGCGTGGGTGAAACAATGGTAATATCTCCAAATCCTGAATACGCGCGAACTCTGCGTCTACGAAGCCATGGGCTGAGGCACCACTATCAATCAGTGCAAAAGTTGGGACATTAATTGATTTTTTATTTTTAATAGAACATTTGACTACAAAGTGACTCATTTTATCCCTAACATTTCCACCGGTGGCAACTGACAAGAGTGTTAAACAATATGGATTGCCCTTTAGGCGACTTTCTAAAGGGCTTAATCTTTTCCCGACGGCAATGTGTCGTCCTCAATCTTATCCATTTCCATTACCCGAGCCTGAACTGCTGGTTGTGACTTTTTATTGCAATCAAATGACCTGTGGCCTATCTCCCCACAGTAAAAACATAGTCCTAAACGCCTACGTCTTTCTCTTTCGTCCTGAGATAAATTACCTCTTTTCTGAGGCATTGTTGCCGAAAGGTCCATGGGGTCATCGACGGTGCGAGGAGATATTGCATGTGTAGCTGGTTCAGGGTATGCAAAGGACTGAGTCGAACCTCCACTGCGCAAACTTGGTCGAAATTCTGCGTTAGCGCAGGATCTCAGGCTATTTTCTATGTCCTGCAGTCGAGATGCCGCTTCATCAAAATCGAGATATTCGATGTCGCGTTCATGGACCAGGGCCTTCTTCAATTCCAGATTCATCTTGTTCAAAACCAGGTCTCGTAGATACCGAGAATTGCCTTCGTATCCGGCAATAGCCGCGTCGCGTCTAATTTCGGCAATCCAGGTAC
The DNA here is from genome assembly GCA_900239735.1 of Blumeria hordei DH14. Classification (NCBI taxonomy): domain Eukaryota; kingdom Fungi; phylum Ascomycota; class Leotiomycetes; order Helotiales; family Erysiphaceae; genus Blumeria; species Blumeria hordei. Next base: position 538,354 of record OENG01000006.1, read on the forward strand.
CAAAACTCTTATTCTTCTGCGCGTTTAAGTGTAAACACGAAGCTGCATCACGCGCTCTGTGCGGATCGCCAAAGATAATTGTCAACTGATCCATCATGTGGGCGAGAGTTGGGAACAGCAAAGATCCATCCTGAACCCAATTCTGCAAATGTGTGCGACTTTCTGAATTCATTCGTGAATACACATAAATCATTCTAGATTGTTCCGTCGGGTAGTGGTCTAGGTTCCCCTTAATTTTCATCATTATTAATTCTTTCCAGTTGTAAAAATCTTTCCTGGTACCACTGAAAATATGAGCATCCGGCAGTAATGCTGACCTCACTGTATTTCGACCTTCTAATGCAACCACTAGTTGCGACATCCAATCCTCATTCACTGATTGACTATTCACATTTCCCGGGGTTGTTGGTTTCTTTTCGAGCTTCTTAATTCGCCGCCTTGCTGATTCCAGTTCCGCTTCGGCCTCTTCATTTCTTATCTTCAATGCCTTAATTGCATCGATGACAACAGCTGGGTCGGTCTGAACCCCTTTAACAAATTGCGACACATCTGAAATGCCGGCAATCTCTTCCAATATTTGTCGTTCCTGGCCTGGTGCTTCTTGATTTCCTGGATTCGAAGACATGACTTGAAAAATGATATAACGAGCTTTCAGTAATGTCAGGGCTCTCTTGGGACTTGGTTACTTAACTTGGAAATGGTTGGTGGGAAATCTTGGATACTTGATAATAAAGACAATATATTAACAGAAGACTAGGTTCTTGATTCTTGGATATCTAGGTAATAGTACAAGACTGAAAGCTGGAGAGCTTTCGACATGTAGATACCTCAGCTACTTATACTTCGACACTATCTACTACAGACTACAGTAATCTAGTTCCAGCCCAATTCCTGTCGAACTCCTGAGAGTGACCTAGAATCTGATCGAAGCCCAGTGAACTGGTAAGAGTACAAAATACTATCCGGAAACATCTAGAAACTAATTGCTAGAATAGCTTAGAATGCCATCGAAGTAACTCAACACCATGAATCATCTCCACATCAGTCAGTCCGTGACAAGAAACATGACTACAAACGTCTCCACTATGGCAAGGCAGCACAAATCTCCAACGATCCAAAAACCTGGAGCGAAGCCATGACTAGTCCGGAGGCCGTGCAATGGAAAAAGGCTACAGATGAGGAATTTCGCTCCCTCAAAGAAAAAGGAGCCATAAAAATCATTCGCCGCACAGAACTTCCACAAGGACGCAAACCTATGAAATGCAAATGGGTATTTAAGAAGAAATTTAGAGCAGATGGCAGCATCGAAAGGTGGAAGGCTCGTTGTACAGCGAAAGGCTTTACCTATTGTGATAACGAGATTATGAGAAGTCTAAGAATGGTCGCAATGGATGTAACAGTCAACTTGGGTGGATATATGATAGCGCTTTAAGTCTAACGTGAAGAAGAAGAAGGATATGTATTGTAGATCTGCTATAATGATGACTATTGAATATAGGAGTAGAAAAGGTTGACCATGTACAGAGTTCTAGCAGCAAGTATTTATACACAAAAATGGTACACAAACTATACCCTCAATAGCAATAACTCCCAACCATTCAGCCATTCAACAATTATATCATTAGATATACCTGCGTCATATGGTCATATCATCATGTATGGCTGAGATACTGGTGTTGTCATTTGCTGTATGTTAATGACGTATCATTGACACAGGATTGCCTGTCCTGTCGGTTACACTTGCCTAATACTAGCCATTTCAAGTTATGTGATCCATAAGTGGGCCTGATCACAACACTCCCTCTGTTGGTAACAACCTTACAGTCCCATTGATCACTGGCTGGTATTCCAATCTCTGCTTTTAATGCTACCATACAGTGGTACTGTTGATTTAGGTTTGGTCAGACTATCAGCTAACTGTTCTGATGACTGAACATAAATCACATTAACTTTTCCAGATTGGTGCTGATCATGGCAAAAGAAGTTTCGGAGGGCAATTTGTTTCGAACGTCTGTGATTGTCATGGTTCTTTATCAAAGAAATAGCTGATTGGTTATCGACATATAAATTTGTTAGCTTAGGTCCTTCAATCATGCCAAGTAAATTCAATTCCTCAAGCAGTGATTTTACCCACTGTAACTGGCGACAGGTTTCTGTGGCAGCGAGGTACTCAGCTTCAGTTGTAGATAAAACAACTTCACGCTGTAAATGTGACCTCCAGCATACAGGTCCAGATCCAAGGTTGATCAGTGAGCCAGAAGTTGACCGACTGCTAGATGGATCCGCTGCAAAGTCTGCATCTAAATAAGCTTCTAAAATTGGCTTCATGTTGTCCCTTTTGGTAAAATTGATGCCCTTGTCAGGTGAATTTGAAATATATTGTAGAACACGTTTGGTGGCCTCGAAATGTTCTTCTGATGGATTGGACAAGAAACGAGCTAAATGGTTAACAGCATGTGCTATGTCAGGTCTTGTATTGTTTGCTAAATACTGAAGACCACCAACTATTGAACTATATTCTTTTTGAAATCCTGGACTACACTCAGAGGTACTTGGCTCCATTAGTCGCTCGAGGGGCGTTTTGGCCGGCTTGCAGTCTGTAAGTCCATGTCTGTCAAGAATTAAGCGGGCATACTGTCCCTGCGAGGGCTCTAGGACATTCTTGCTTGGCTTAGAGATATTTATTCCCAGGAAGAGGTCAGTATTTACCATTTTCAGCTTGTATTTTTTATATAGAGCTGACATTAGTTTTTCAATTTTGGTAAGATTCGGACCCATGACCTGGAAGTCATCAACATGTAGTAAGACAAACAAGTCTTTTTGCTTGGTTGTGTATAGACATACATCCGATGTTGTTGGATATAAGCCTTGCGCTGCCAATGTAGCCTTGGCATCATCGTACCATAGCGCAGCTGCCTGTTTAAGTCCGTAAAGACCTTTTCGCAATAAAATGATATGATTTTTCTTTTCAAATCCCTGGGGTATTTCCATATAAAGATCAATATTTAAGTCAGGATTAAGGAAAGCAGTGGGTACATCTCCTTGTCGTCGGTGCCAATTAAATTGATGAGCTAAAACAAGCATGATCCTACCGGTCTCCGATCTTGGAGTTGGAGCAAATGTCTCTTGGTAATCAATTCCATACCTTTGCGTAAAGCCTTTTGCTGTACATCTGGCCTTCCATTTATCAATAGTCCCATCTCCGAGAAATTTCTTCTTGAAAACCCATTTACATTTCATTGGATGTCGTCCTTGGGGTAGTTTATTGCGGTTTATGATTTTTATAGCACCTTTCTCTTTCAAAGAAGAGAATTCTTCTTGAGCTGCCTTCATCCATTGTTTAGCTTCTGGGCTTGTCATAGCTTCCTGCCATGTTTTAGGATCTGATGATGTAATTGCAGACATCCCATGATGCATACGGTAGTAGTCGTGTTTTTTAACCTTTCTCCCTCTTTTCGTCTGCATAGTTTCAACTTCAGGAGAGCGATCCCTTTTGTGTCCGGCTTTTGGAGCTACTGGTTCCCAACCTGTCATTATAACATCATAGGGAGTTTCCTCATTGATTATTTCGTGATCAGGTTGAGAAACTACTCTGTTTTTACTCGGACCTTGATGAATATTGGAATCTGGAGAATGTGATCTTTTCTGTCCAGCAATGGGGGGTATTGGATCCCATCCAGTCATATTGAAGTCATATGCTAATTCTTCATTCTCATTTGCGAAATCATTATGATTTTGTATTTCTTCCTGAAATTGACTCTGTTCTGTCATATCTTGTCCTATCTGTGTTTGTCGATTGGTCTCCGCCTGGTGTTGCGAATACGGCTCTAAATTCTCTGCCAGCGTATACTCCCTCTGTTCTTCCTGAAATTTCTCCCCCTGATCCTGTGGATTAATTACTCTTTCTTGACGTGGAAAAAGCTTTGCCTGATCTTCTAGAGTTGGCTCCCTCTGTTCTTGGGGATGTATTTGTGACGGTACATGCTCTTCATTGGTGGTATTATTTCCCATTTCTGAGTCTATTGATGGATCTTTTGGAGGAGTTGGAACTTCTGGTACATCATCTTCAGTCTCTATTGACTGACTAACTTCCTCTCGATAATGCTCCCTCTCGAACTGTTGATCAGTTTGGATATCTGTAGAGGTAGAAGATGAAGATTCTGATGGCTCCTCTGATCTATCAAAAAAGGATGAAGTTCCGTTACTCCAGAAGTTAGAAGCACTTTGCTGTGCAGCTAGGTGAAGTCTATCCCCGAACATTACATCTTCATTAAATGTTACGTGTGGAGAAAAGCTTTCTATCCATTCCAACCTTGTATCGGAGTCCAGTGTGGGTGGAATATAATAAAGTTCTTGTTGGTATTTGCTTGGAAGCCAACAAACCACCCCGTCTCTGCTCTTGGAGAAAATTTACCAGGCTTTGGATCTATATATTTGTAGGCACGACATCCGAAGCGTGGCATATTCGAAAAGTCTATCTTTTCTGGGGCTGGCTGATTTAATCCTTGAAGAAAGTCAATGAGAGGCACCATCTTTGTGCGTAGGCAGTAGAGTCTATTAACAATAAAGCAGGCATGTTTGATTGCCCACGGCCAGTAACAAGATGGCATACGAGCGTCAATGAGCATAGACCTTGCCATTGTCAAGACGACTTTATTTGCGGCTTCTGATGCACCATTTTGTTCTGGTGTATCTGGAGCAGATATATCTGTTCTAATTCCATGTTGCTCGCAGTATGATTTCGTACGCATGAACTCGGAGCCCCCATCTCTAAAAATTATTTTCACTCGTTTATCATACTGGTGCTTTTGATCTTCTATCCACTGTATTAAAAGTGATGCAATCTGGTCTTTTGCATGTGTATTCAACGCCCATCGCATGCGAGTCTTTGCATCAGTTATGATAACCGCGTATTGTTCTCCATGTACAGCAGCTGTTAGTTTCCCAATTGTATCGACAAATATTTCATCCAAGGGTTTGTTTGGTGTGATTCTTTGATCCCTAGAGATAAATCGCTGAGCTTTACTTAGATGACATGTCTCGCAAGTGCTGAGATCACTAAAGTTTATTGATTGTAGGCCAACTGAACAATCCACTGTTTTCTTTAGGATTTTTTGACCAACATGCCCTAGACGTTCATGCCACCTCTGTGCGCCGATAGCATTAGGTATTCTTGATACACCTGGTGCAACAACGTTATTCTGTTCTTTTGGAGAATTATTTTCATTAAGTGGACGGACATAATATACATCATTCTTACAAATGAGGCGAGCTATTTTGATATCTGGCTTTCCTATTTTCTCTTGGACTAACATTTTGTTTTCAGGGTCAGGGACTATATTTGCCAGTCTCTGGAGCCTCCCAGCTGATAAAATAGTACATGCTGATCTTGGAGAGTATACTGCGTCATGAAGTTCGTACCTTTTCTTCCTATACTTAGGCATGCTGTACCATAGTGAGTCAGTGATGACGAACCGACTGCTTGATCAAATTTGAACGATTTAGAGTACTTTTTCAAGTTGATAAATTTGTTTTTGTTTGGCACGAAATGATGCGAGGCACCAGTATCATATAGTAAACGTTTTTCATTTGAATTTAGGATGCTGGCTACTATTGGTCTTTTATCAATTTCTTCCTCATCACTTGATTCTTCTTGACATGCAGTCTTAGCCTTTCCTTTCTTATCTTGAACCTTTCTATATTGCCGAAGTTCAGGATGTTGCTTAAAACAATCTTTGTTAAGATGTTTATGTCTACATCTCCGACAAGGATCATCTGGGCCTGGTTCCATTCTGCTATTATTAGAGACCGAGGCTACAACTGGATTTGACCTTAGCGATCTCTGCTCAACTGCTACTCTAAGAGTAGACATCATATCCTCCAGCCTAGCGTACTTTTTTCCGTCAGTGTACGCTCGTGTTTCTCTCCAATTGCTCAGCCACTTTACTTCCATCGTTCCTTCTACAAACATGGCGGCTGCATATCCTTTTAAAACAGCAAATTCATTTTCAGTCTTTTCAGTTGATGTTTGTGGGGTTTCTATCATTAACTCAGCCGCATTGTTCACATCATGTAGGTTTTTTTATGAATTCGTTGCAGTAGGATTCAGCGTTATCCCCCATTTTGGTATTATGAAGGGCTCGGAGTGCTACTGAGTATGGGGTTGTAGCAGATTGCTGGTGCGTGTTTGCCACCTCATCAAACAACTGCTTTGCTGTACAGTGCCGATAATGTCTTGGTCGGATCTTCTCGTCTAAGCGTTGCAGTATTATATTTTGTGCCTCTATCTCTCCATACCTCCATACTGCCAACTTTTCCTCATAGTCATTCACCAAGTCATGACACATCTCAGTCAATGGTTTTTGACTTTCAAAGCTTGTTGGGGGAGTTGGTTTCGAAATTGGTTTTATGCCTTCGATGTTATGAAAGACATGGCCTAACACTTTGCGTCGAGCTAGCTTGGCTTGTAGGTCGTTTTCCCAACTGACGAAGGAAACGCCTGGTGCCAAGACGATCTTGTTGTCCTTATGACCCATGGTTATTCTGTACTGTTCCTTATTTGATGAGCCCGGGCTCGTAACCTATTGTGATAACGAGGTTATGAGAAGTCTAAGAATGGTCGCAATGGATGTAACAGTCAACTTGGGTGGATATAGGATAGCGCTTTAAGTTTAACGTGAAGAAGAAGAAGGATATGTATTGTAGATCTGCTATAATGATGACTATTGAATATTGGAGTAGAAAAGGTTGACCATGTACAGAGTTCTAGCAGCAAGTATTTATACACAAAAATGGTACACAAACTATACCCTCAATAGCAATAACTCCCAACCATTCAGCCATTCAACAATTATATCATTAGATATACCTGCGTCATATGGTCATATCATCATGTATGACTGAGATACTGGTGTTGTCATTTGCTGTATGTTAATGACGTATCATTGACACAGGATTGCTTGTCCTGTCGGTTACACTTGCCTAATACTAGCCATTTCAAGTTATGTGATCCATAAGTGGGCCTGATCACAACATTACCCAGCGTCAAGGCATTGATTACCATGAAACTTTCGCTCCTACACCACGACCGGAAACTGGTAGAATCATGCTTGTGCTAGCCCACCAATTTGGCTGGCACTGTAGGCAAGGTGATGTTCCAACCGCTTTCTTAAACCCTGACATTGACATTGACCTTTACATGGAAATGCCCCAGGGCTATGAAAAAGAAGGATGCATAATTCTCCTTTGCAAAGGACTCTACGGTCTCAAGCAGGCAGCAGCTCTGTGGTATGATGATGCCAAAGCAACCCTTGCTAGACTTGGTTTCCACCCAACTACATCAGACGTATGTCTATACACCAACGCCCACCAAGATGTATTCGTGGTTATGCATGTAGATGATTTCCAGGTGATGGGTCCTAACTTAGGCAAGATAGAAACACTGATGCAAGCTTTACACAAGAGATATAAGATAAAATCGGTGAGCACAGACTTGTTTTTAGGCATCCATATCAGTTACCCCAGAAAAGATACCCTAGCATTATCACAGGGTCAATACACACGCACACTGATAGATCAACACGGCTTAAAGACTGCAAACCTGCTTCAACACCCCTTGAGCATCTAATGCTTCCAAGCGATAAAGAAAGCACACCAGAAGAGATGACAAGATACAACTCCATTATAGGTGGCCTGCAGTTTCTCGCGAATATCACTAGACCCGATATCGCATTTTCTGTCAACCACTTGGCGCGATTTTTGACAAACCCCTCAGGTGAACATCTGCATGCAGCTCACCAGGTGCTAAGGTATCTCTCTAAAGAGCCGGATCGAGGAATCACCTTCAACAGATCAATAGGTAAACCCTCACTTAAAGCTTACACGGACGCAGATTTTGCAGCAGATCCATCAACAAGCAGATCAACTTCCGGATTGCTGATAATACTAACTTCAGGACCAATAAGTTGGCGATCCCATCTTCAGCGGGAAGTTGTTTTGTCTACAACTGAGGCTGAGTATCTTGCTGCCACCGAAACATGTCGTCAGCTACAGTGGACAAAATCGCTTCTGGAAGAGTTAAACATTACTGATCACATTGAGGGAGCAAAATGCACCAAGTTGTACGTGGACAATCAATCGGCAATTTCCCTTATCAAAAATCACGACAATCACAGAAGATCAAAGCATATCTCACTTAGGAACTTCTATTGTCGGGAGCAGCATCAAAAGGGATTGATTGATGTGTCCTACGTGCCTTCTTCTGATCAACTAGCTGACTCACTGACCAAGGTTAAATCATCAGTCGCTATTCAATAACTTAAGGAGTCGTTATCGACAGGGGGAGTGTTGTGCCTAGACCCACATGGCTACAATGCACAGCTTAAGTTATGATGGTTACGCAACTGCATGCATTTGCTCTGTTTGCTCCTGCTTTGTTGAGTTAGTTTAATTAGTAAGCAATAGTCTAGGGACTATAGTAGAGAGCTTTGCTCCACAGTAGATAGAGTAAGCAATACAGTCTTTCCTCATTCTACAGAGATCATTCTCCACTCCTCTTCTTGACCTATCCGGCCCAGCAGCACATCTGTGATCACTAGCAGCGAGCTCCCACAAATTGTATGTACACCCGAATCATAGACCTATCATAACACATATGTTGTCCAAGGCAAATGGCACAGACTGGTGTCTTATTACATGACATCTGCTGATGTCCATAGGCTAGGCATTTTCGACATTGAGTTCACTGTGTGGCTATTTGATACTCTACTACCTTGAGATATTGACCTCCAATGAGGACCCCTGACCTTAAAGAAGATAAGAATTTTATTATAGTCCCTTCTGAGTCTGAGACTATGAAGGACTTCTAGAATCTACCAACTAAATTCTGGCTAATATTTCACTTTTAAATTGTGGTTGTTTTATCTTTTCCAATAGATGTTGAGGGTCATGCCCTTATTACTCCCCCTGCTGCCTTTTCTTCAATCTTTATACACCAACATTCACTCCATTTCTACTTCCATCTCCACTTCCTTGCCTCTGTTCATGCCAATTTCTTGTTGATATTTTTGTCTCTTGTATAAAAGTTATGGTTTTCTCAATCCCAACCTTAGTGTGAAGGAGCAATTTGAGGCTTAACTTATTTCCATTTAGGTTTTCTTTCAGCTTCTGTCTTTCATGCCAATAATTACTACAGCTTAGTAAAAGATGGTCTGGTGTTTCTCTTTTGCCACACCTGCACCAATCATTTTCACTGTGACCTAGCTTGTAGAGGTATAACTTATTATAGCCATGGCCAATCTTGAGTTGGAAAAAGGAACTTGCAACATCCCTTTTTACACCCTTTGGCATATCAATTTTCTTTTTGATTTTCCAGTTAAATATCTGTCTGTAAGCCAGAGGTTTGGTATGGCATTTGATATCATTTTGTTGCAAATATGTTAACCATGATTGCTTGAATTTTTGTTGGATTTGGGATTGCACCCAAGAAAGACTGACTTGTTCACTCCCTACAGGAGCTTTTGAAGCTTGCTTGGCTAGTCTATCTGCTTCTTCATTTCCTGGTATCTGGAAGTGTCCAGGTATCCAATGTAATTCTATTGTTGAATTTCTGATTTGAATGTTTTCTGCAGCTGCTATTGCTCGCAGCTGGCAGTCTTGCCCTGGGCTGTCTGTGGCATTCTTAAGTCTGGATATTGCTGCTTGGTTGTCTGAGAATATATGAAATTTGTGTCTTTTTTCAGGATATAAACTTGCATATTCCATTGCCTGTGTGATAGCCTCCAGCTCACCATTGTACACTGAAGCTTCAAGTCCAATATTTGAGCTAGCTCTGTGTTGAACTCTCCCGCTGCTCCCAGTAGCTACAAAAGCAATTCCAACACCAGAGCTGTCTACCATTAACAAGGCATCAGTTTATATAAATGTATTTTTTTTCCAATTGATATTTTTAAAAATATGTAAATGATTGCTAGAGACTTTCTCTTTAGAAGTCTTTTCTATGTTAATTGTAAATGGGAGATCCAGCTTCCATGGTGGAAATTTAAATGAATGTATATTCTCCAGCACATTATCACCTAATATTTGGCTGATTGAGTTCTGGATCCGGCTCATTTGTGCAGGCTTCTTGAGGTTATAGTCCTTATTCATCTGAATATTGACTGGATGATATTTTGAGAGCTTGGCTAATCTGAATGCAAAGAGGCGCATTTGGTGAAATAACCTTACCCTTGTTGGTGCTAGACATGCTTCTACTTCCATTGGCAATATTGGTGTAGTTTTGAATACCCCAAGTATCTTCCTCAGGGCCATGTTTTGTAGTCTCTGGAGTGAGCTTGAAATATGATCTTGTCCTTTCCACCATATAACTGACCCATAGTCTGCTACACTTGTGATGCAAGCTAGAATGCATCCAAAGCTGACTGAGAGGGAGGAGACTAGAAGATAAGTAAAGGAAATGGGGATTTAATATTTGTAATTAGATATGAAATAATCAGATGTGTCATAGCTAGATAGCTGAATACACTGTGAATTAAAAAAAAAAAAAAAAAAAAAAAAAACAGATGCAAGCTAGGTATAATTGTCGCAGTGCAGCTGGTGAGAGACCTCGCTCTGTATTTGCCAGCCTTGTCATCCTATGAAAGGATTGGATGGCTTGTGTTGATCTTATTTGTATTGATCAGCTAAAATTATATTCAAAGAATAGATACCTGAATTATATTTAAGGATACTGATAAAGATTGAACAAATGAAGAGTGTTGATGGAAGTAGAGTGGTTGATCATGAACAAGAAGTGTTGTTGTATTGATGAATGATGATGGACTATCTAAGTGGGAAATGCCTGGCTAATATACATGTATAGGTGGTCTGTACACTTAGTCTAAGCTAAATCATGTGACCTATCTGTTTGGCCTGCTTGTATTCCTGCCCAAATCAATGACACTTGAGTGATTATTTTCAACAATTTGTATATGTTTCCTAAATTTAAGACCTGGATCAAACCAGATACCTAACCATCTAATTGATCCATTTGGCTTGACTAAGTCTCCATTAGGAAGCATTAGTGTCATGTCTTGGGCTTTCTTCTGATTGGTGAAGTGCATCAATTCAATCTTTGCCAGATCAAATTGAACTGCACTCTTGCTTCCAAGGCTGAAGATTTGGGATGCTTCTCTCTCAAGGATTTTGATGTTTTTTCTGACACTGCTTGAAGCTGTAGATAAAACAATATCATCCATGTATGATAAGATATGGATAGCTTTGGATGGAAATAAATCTCGGATATAGATCAGAAAAAGAATGGGTGAAATAGGGCTCCCTTGTGAAATTCCTGTTTCTATCTTGCTGAAATCCTCTTTTTCCCCATTGAATGCCAGCTGCAAGACTCGGTCCTCCAGGAAGGAAGCTGTCCAAGCAATAAGACTTGTAGGGAGCTGCAATTTCTGCATGGCTCTTAGTAATTGATTTCTAGCCACATGATCAAATGCCCCCTTGACATCCAAGAAGAGAGATGATGTGATCTTTTTTTTTTTTTTTTTGAATCATATTGTGTTCAGCTATCTAGCTATGACAATTTAACATCTATTTATTTTTACATTGAAGAATCACACCAGTTAACGCCCTAGCTCACTTCTCCATATAACAATATGTCCATTATTTGTGAGCCTATACCATCTCCTTTGTATGCTGACAAACACTTGGATGTTTTCAAAAATTGTAGAGGGGCTTCCTTCCCCCTTTTGGTTCTTAATAAATTTGACCAAGATTACTATCAAACATAAACTTGAGGACTCCGACAACATCTGGAACCCTCCATGGCTTAGGAATAAGTTCCAAGTACAAATATCAAGCTCAAACAAAGAGGAAGCCAGACGGGGACAGAACATCCTCAGTTGAAATTTTCAAAAAATTGCCCTAACAATTAGTTACTTACATCAAATTGTCAGTTACATCAAGCTCTCTTCGAAAATCGACTCAGAATTTGAATGCGACATCTGTGTGTTGAATTATCAAGGTTTTAAGGTGAATTGGTTGCTACCCACCAGTTGCAAGGGGGGAGAACAACTATTATCACCAACAACTACTGCCCACCATTTTCGATCTTATTCAAATTCAGTCTAAGCCCTGAACAATACCACATCTATAGGTATACCAATTTTTATATCAATACACTAATTATTCATTGAGATAATTGAAGTTGAAAACAATTTTGCGACGAATTGCATCTCTGGTCAGAGGTGGTCACCATAGTTGAAAAATTTTCATTGGTCCACGACGCATAAATCGCGTCATTTACGCGTCGAACAAGGAAAAATAAAATTCCGTGTCACGTGATCATGTGATTTTTTAGATCAAGTGACTTTTGACAGAATTTTTATTGGAAATAATTTTTAAAAATTCATAAAAATTACATAAAAAAACGATCAAAAACAAATTATAAAATCCCACCATAAAATTGAAAAAGTAGTGGATATGGGATCACCTGATCCTCTGGTTGAATCTGGATTTATGGAAGTAGAGAATTAAAACAGGGATTTGGTCACAATGGAAGACCTCAATTCTAACTCATTCCAAAGCCCATACTTAGGTACAAACCATGGAAATAAAAGGAAGGCAACATGTGAGCCAGAGCCAAAAATTGGGAGCTCAAGCAGCACAAGACCAAACCACCAATCTGCAACTTTTGACTCTGCTGAGGAATGCATCCAAGGAGCTAGGGACCTACTTATCAAGGCCGCACATTTTGAGCAGATAAGAAATAAGCAAACAAAAATTCTTGATCTATTAAACATTTTTCGGGACTTTACAGAGAATGATGGTGTTACACAGAGAACCAACAACATCCTTTCTGCACAAGTGCAGAGACTAGAGCAGACAGCCCAAATATTGCAGACCTCAGTTCAAATATCCAACCAGGTGAATCAAAACAGCAGGAACATGACAGGAAATAACCCTCCACCCCATATACCAGAGAACACTAGACCAGGAGCCAGATCTGGAGGAAGACATGTCCACAATCAAACACATCAGACTGGAAATCCAGCACCTAGAACATGGGCAAATGTAGCTTCCAATACCAGAGCACAGGAAAATCAAGCTGATGGCAACTGGACCCAAGTACAGCCAAAGAAGAAGAGAGAGCCTGCCAAGCCAAAGGAGATTAGAAGGGCCATACTTATTCAAGATGAAAATACTAGGACCAACTTCTCAGCACTTGCATACCGTGACAGAGTAAACCTGGCATTCAAGAATAGAGGAGTGCTAGGACCAGTTGTAGCACTAGTATCTAAAACAAGGAAAGTATTGTGGTTATAAGCTTAGGTTAGTGTCACTATGCATGCTGACCTTGTACGAGTATATAGATTGATGAGTTCAGGTTGTGGTTGAAGGTGTATCTGAGGTTCACTGTGTTGAATTATTCTATGCTAATTGTGTGCCGAGCACTCGCTACTTATACTCATGTGCGGCCGCTAGTCGGCTCCTGACCACATGAGCTTTCTCCTGCAGATATCCCAAACAATACAGGAACTACACGAACAGCGTAAACATCTAATCACGTTATGTACATGCAAGTATCCTAGCTGTATAACATGCCCATCACAACACTCCCCTTGTCGGTAACGACTCTTAAATGATGTGGTATTGTTTAGGGTATTTGTTAGATTGCAGCAGAGGGTTACTGTATTGGGACCGGTGACTTAACCTTTGTGAGACTGTCAGCTAGTTGTCTTGATGTAGGTATATATACAGGCTTCATGTATCCTTTGTCGTATTGTTCTCTGCAGTAGTAATTTCGAAGGGCGATATGCTTAGATCGTTTATGGTTGTCATGATTCTTAATTAAAGATATTGCCGATTGGTTATCTATGTAAAGCTTCGTGCACTCAGAACCATCAATGCGATCACTAATGCCCAGCTCTTCAAGTAGAGATCTTATCCACTGGAGCTCACGGCAGGTTTCAGTGGCTGCTAAGTACTCAGCTTCTATTGTTGAGAGAACTACTTCCCTCTTCAACTTCGAGCGCCAGCTTACTGGGCCGTTTACGAGCGTGATAAGCGAACCTGACGTTGAACGACTACCAGAAGTTTCAGCTGCAAAGTCTGCATCTGTATATGCTTCAAGTTGTGGTTTCGATCTTGTTCTAGTATATGTAAGGCCTCGATCGGGATCTTTTGCAATATACTTTATCACGCGACACGCGGCTTGATAATGCTCGGATGATGGGTTTGTTAGAAAACGTGCAAGGTGGTTGACTGCAAACGCAATGTCTGGGCGTGTGTTGTTTGCTAGAAACTGCAGACCGCCGACAATTGAGTTGTATTCCGTCTTTTGATGCTCTTCGCACGTTGTTTCATTAGGATCCATGAGGCGTTCGAGTGCAGAGGATGCTGGTTTACAATCTGATAAGCCGTGCCTCTCTATTAATGCGCGAGCATATCGACCCTGTGAAAGTGATAGCGTGTCTGTATTTGGGTTCAATATGTTGATTCCCAGAAATAGATCAGTGTTGACTGCTTTTAGTTTGTATTTTTTGTGAAGTGTAAGCATAAGGTCGTCTATTTTCTGGATGTTAGGTCCCAGACCTTGGAAGTCATCAACGTACATCATGACAAATAAGTCCTTTTGTTTACTTGTATAGAGACATATATCTGATATTGTTGGAAGAAGACCGTGTTTGGCTAGGGTGGCTCGTGCGTCATCATACCATAGTGCTGCCGCTTGTTTGAGTCCATATAGGCCCTTGCGGAGTTGTATGAGACGGCTACCCCTTTCAAATCCTTGCGGTAGCTCCATATACAGATCAATATCAATGTCTGGGTTCAGGAAGGCCGTTGGAACATCACCTTGCTTTCTGTGCCAGCCAAACTGGTGTGCTAAAGCTAGCAGTATTCGTCCAGTTTCGGACCTGGGTGTAGGTGCGAAAGTTTCATGGTAGTCAACTCCTTCTCGCTGAGTATATCCCTTGGCTGTACATCGAGCTTTGTATCTTTCAAGACTACCATCTGCTCTAAACTTCTTTTTGAATACCCACTTGCACTTCATTGGTCTGCGTCCTAATGGGAGTTCGTCACGCTGTATTATTTTGATCGCACCTTTTTTTGTAGTGATTGGAATTCTTCGTTTGCAGCGTTTTTCCATTGTGACGCTTCAGGAGAGGACATGGCTTCAGCCCATGTCTTAGGGTCAGTTGATGCAAGCGCTATTTGCCATGGTGTAGTCGTTTGTAGTCATGTCGCACTACTTCTCTACCACTTCTTGTATGCATGGTTTCTCGCTCTGGGAATGTGCGCGTTTCTGCCCTGCTAATGGAATTACCGGATCCCAGCCTGTCATGATTTTATCGAGGGCTTTGGGCTCATGCTCATCAGTCTTGCTGTGCACACATCCAAATTTTGCTCTCCTTCATCCTCTGCTTCTGAGAGCTGGGATTCTGTGTCAGAAAAGTCATTTGTAATTTCTTGCGTGTTGAGCCTCGTTGCTGGGCTATGATTTACCAAGTCTGTCTTGGTAGGCAGGGTTTCAATTTGAGTGGATGAATGCTCGTGTTGTTGCTCAAATGGTGGAGGAGGTGGTACATGCTCTCCCCTTTGCTCATTTGGTGGAGGTGATATGTGATTTTCTATTTCATCACTTGTTGGAGGAGGTATATGCTCTACTCTTGATGGTTTGCTCGTGGCATCGTCTGGTGTTGCTCTTTGGGCTGCTAAAGAGGGTATAGATTGCTCCCCTTCAGACGATGGCAGAGTTTGATTATCTGGCCTAGGATGCGGCGTTTCTATATCTATGGGAAATGATTGATCATTAGTCCAATAGCTCAAGGTATGTTGTTGTACGATAGGGTCTAACTCATCTCCAAACATCACTTCCTCATTAAAGGTTGCATGAGGAGTAAAACTTTCAATCCATTTCCAATCTTGTGAACTTGTTTTGTGAGGATGGTAAATGATGAAATTTTTGTTAGTGTTTTTCTGGAAACCAATAAACCATCCCTTCTCAGCTCTAGCTGTAAATTTGCCAGGCTTTGGAGTGATTAATTTATAAGCTCTACACCCAAATCGTGGAACGAGAGACAAATCTATTTGACCAGTGTGCGGTTGGCTTAAACCTTGCATGAAATCAATTAGCGGAGTATTCTTCGTGCGCATACAATACAGTCTATTGGTAATGAAACAAGCGTATTCAACTGCCCATGGCCAGTATGTCACTGGCATGCGGGCGTCAATCAGCATTGATCGAGCTTTCCTAAGCACTACTTTATTTGTAGATTCTGCAACACCATTTTGTTCTGGTGTGTATGGAGCTGATAGGTCTGTGCGGATGCCATATTTTTCGCAGTGTGCTTTGATGCGAGAGAATTCAGTCCCTCCGTCTTTGAAGATTATGCGAACTCTCTTACCATATTGATGCTGTTGGGTTTCGATCCACTGAATCAATAGTGGTGCGATTTGATCTTTGGTCTCGGTTGTTATAGCCCAGCGCATTCGCGTTTTTGCGTCGGTAATAATAACTACATACTGATGCCCGTTGATTGCGGACTGGATCTTTCCCACTGTGTCAATATGAATTTCGTCTAGGGGTTCATTTGGGGTTGGTCTAGGTTCCCTGGACACAAACCTTTGGGCTTTACTTAAATGACATGTTTCACAGGTCGTGAGTTCACTTAAATCAATGCCCTCAAGTCCTTTCGAGACTTGTGCTGTTTTCTTTAAAATTGTCTGACCCGTATGTCCTAGTCGCTCGTGCCATCGCTGTGCACTGGTTGTTGTTAAAATTCTTGCAATGCCAGGTGCAGCAATCATGGAACTAGACGGCTGGCTAGTCTCAATTGGGAAAATGTAGAAAACGTCATTTTTGCATACAAGCCGGGCTACTGGTCTGTCTGCCTCAGGCGGACAATGCAACACTAAAAACATTCTGTTGTAATCTGGTAGAATCCCAGATATTCTCTCTAGCCTACCAGCAGATATGATATTGCATGAAGAATCTGGTGAGTACAATGCATCATGTAGCTTTAGTGTGAGTTTACCAATCTTGATACGTGCAGTTCCGAGACTGTCAAGTGATGATACTCCTACTGCTTGATCAAATCTAAATGGCTTAGTAGTTTTGTTGATAAATTCAAAAGAAGATTCATGTGGCACAAAATGGTGCGAAGCACCAGTGTCGTAAATTGTACGGCTTTCATTAACTTGAGCAGTTGCAGCTACAATAAAGTCTGTATCACTATCTCCGATGTCATAAGTGGCCGCTACTCTATTTCTTCCTCCGCTAGAATTCGTGCTACCCCGACTGTTTCTAGATGCAAGTTCGGGGTGTTGTCTAAAACAATCTTTGTTCTGGTGTCTATGACGACACTGCTTGCAGATAGCCTCAGGATCTACGTTCCGTGTAATGGGAAGAGATGTTGCATGCGCCACTTGGGCTGGCAACATCCGATTTCCTGCAACAGAACGTAGCGATGACATCATTGTCTGCAATGGAACATATTCATTATTGGGCTCATGTATTCTGGTGTCCCTCCAGTTGTTCAACCATTCAATCCTCTTGGTTCCCATCACAAATATGGCTGCTGCCTGACCATCTCCAATGTGGTAACCAGAGCGCTTTGGCGCAGCATGCGACGGTAATGCGTCCGCTGCGTTATTTACGCTCTGAATACCCGCTAAAAACCTGTCAATATAGTCATCAGCAGTGGTCATGAATCTGATCATTAAAAAGCTTTCGAGAGCTGTTGCATACGGGGCTGTAGCAGTTTCCTGCCGGGTGCAAGCTACCGCATCGAACAGCTCTTTTGCTGTCATGTGATCATAGTTCTGAGGGCACGTTGATGATGAAAGCCTACTAGTAATCACGTTCTTGGCCTCAATCTCCCCAGTAACCATTGCTCGAGTTTAATTTCATGCTCGGTAGACAGGTTAGGGAGATCTTCGGGGCTCGTATTACTAGAGCTAGCGTCGACAGGGGCGTGCACTGGTTGTAGTCCAGGCATGTTGTGGAATACGTGTCCCAAAACATTGCGTCGTGCGAGTTTTGCTTGGAGACTTGTCTTCCACTTTGCAAACGAAACTCCCGGCTGGAGGATGAGCTTATTGTCGTCTTTTGCCATAGTTGTTTAATACTTGTACGTGTTAGCGTGATTTTGGCGCAGCGGAATCGCCCGGGCTCATAACCTATTGTGGTTATGAGCTTAGGTTAGTGTCACTATGCATGCGGACCTTGTACGAGTATATAGATTGATGATTTCAGGTTGTGGTTGAAGGTGTATCTGAGGTTCACTGTATTAAATTATTCTATGCTAATTGTGTGCCGAGCACTCGCTACTTATACTCATGTGCGGCCGCTAGTCGGCTCCTGACCACATGAGCTTTCTCCTGCAGATATCCCAAACGATACAGGAACTACACGAACAGCGTAAACATCTAATCACGTTATGTACATGCAAGTATCCTAGCTGTATAACATGCCCATCACAACACAGACGCTGTGGAAAAGAGGGGTGCAAAGTGACGAGGATTGGCGCCGTGCACGTGATTCTGTGCGCGACGGGGAGCGTGGATTTCCCCCTGACTTAGCGCAGAAGATGAAAGCTAATATTGGCGAGTGCACGGTAGCTGCTGATAATATTCTCCGGGGCCGAGAAAATAGGATCTGGGTGCCTGATTACGAGCCACTCCGTACAGCAATCATGCAACGTTCGCATGATAGCCATTTGGCTGGCCATCCAGGAAAAGATACCAAGGTTGGCATAATATTACGACGATGGTTTTGGCCGAAAATTAGGGATTCAGTGCGGAAGTTTATCCGGAATTGTGATACCTGCGGACGGACCACGGTGTGGCGAGAGGCGAAAGCTGGTTTCTTCGGTCTTTACCAATACCCGATTGCATAGGTAGTGAGCTGACTATTGATTTCGTCACTGACCTGCCACAATCACGCGGCTGTACAAATGTCATGGTCATCACCGATCGCTTGAGTAAAGACGTTTTTATGTTCGGAACCGAATCAATGGATGCACAACTGTGCGCTTCAACATTCATTGATAGATATTACCGGTACTTTGGGTTCCCGAGGTTTCTGACTAGCGACCGGGGTAGTGATTGGGTTGGCCATTTCTGGGGTACTTTCTGCAAGCTAACTGGCATTTCACAGCAATTATCTACGGCCTATCACCCGCAAACCAATGCAAGCGAGCGGGCAAATCAAGAGATGTACAAGTACCTTCGAGTGTTTACGTGTTACGCTCAGAATAATTGGGTGGATCTCCTCCCACTGGCACAATTGGCGTTAAATTCGAGGCCAAACTCAGCAATTGGAGGGATGAGTCCATTCTTTTTACGACATGGTTACGATCTGGACCCAATATCTGAGCCAACCCCATTGACGGAAGAACTGTCAAAATACCCTGGACGCTGAGCGGCGGGTGAATACGTGCAGAGACTACGGGATGCCCAGGACTTAGCTCAAGCTGCAATGGCGTCAGCGCAACAACGGAACGAGGAAAACGCGAATCAACATCGACGGCAGCCAGAACAACTCAAGTGGGCGATAAAGTGTGGCTAGACCTGCGGAATATTAAAACACCTCAACTATCAAAAAAGTTGGCCTGGGCTCATGCCAAATATGAAGTCACAGCAGTACCTGATCCACTGACAGTCGAATTGAACGTCCCTGGAAAGATACATAAGCGCTTCCATATCGAATTAGTCAAGCGCGCAGGTAATGATCCACTGCCCAGCCAGGTTAGAGACGACGCCCAAAACCCACCATTGGTCGATGACCTCGAAGGGCCAGAATATGAATTGAAATCTATCCTACGAGCACGATCTATCCGTCGTGGTAGAGGAAACTTTCGTCAGGCTTTGGTAAAGTGGACAGGCTGGGCCGAGCCAACTTGGGAGCCGATTGAAAGCATTAGGGAAACGCAGGCACTCGACAAGTTCGAGGCTACTTACGATGATATAGAGATAAACAATGGTCCTGAAAACGATAGCTCCGGAGGATTTGTAGGCCCTGCAGAGGGCCATATATTGGATAAACGGCGTCAAAAACGCCATGGCAAAAACAAATCAACAAAAAAAATTAAAACATTAAAAATAAAACAAACTAAAAAAATTAGACAAACCTCCCAATCTATTTCCTAAAACATTTTGGAGGGGAGCTTGTGACGGCTTGTAAGCCGGTAATTGCCTGTAGCCTGCGCTGTCTAACGCAGGCTTAGCATGAAACTAGGCAGGGATTATTCTTGGAAGCAGGGTCTTACAACTTGGCAAACACCTCCAAGAATAGGGCACGACAAAGGGATACGAGAAGGTATACGAGAAGGGATACGAAAAGGGATACGAGAAGAGATGCAGATATACGGATATGATGTGACAATTTGTCACGATGCTGATGATGAAGGCGGCCTGAGGCATATAGGCTCAGTTCCCCGCCAATTTTATAATGTCACCCACGTTCATTGTATATAGTTTGGGGTAGATACCCCGCCTTTCATAGTCTCTTTCTTCTCTCTTTAGCTTAATATTCTAAGGATTAATTGAAGTACTTTCAAACATCGATCACGTCGCATAGAAAACTGTGTCATTGGCCGGGTAATAATCATGTATAAAGTAACTGTTATTATCCTCTTCAATCTGTAGTTCACCATAGATTGAAAATAGAATACCTCTGACCATAAGGTTGCCTCAGTACCTATGCTTAGACTGTGACACAGGTAATGTCATGGACCCGCCGGTCAACAAACCTTGAAGTAGTAAGGGTACACTGCGTTTTATGCTTAAAGCCTCATCTATTAAGAGCCTCCCAAAANTGTCTTTGATGTAGGTATATATACAGGCTTCATGTATCCTTTGTCGTATTGTTCTCTGCAGTAGTAATTTCGAAGGGCGATATGCTTAGATCGTTTATGGTTGTCATGATTCTTAATTAAAGATATTGCCGATTGGTTATCTATGTAAAGCTTCGTGCACTCAGAACCATCAATGCGATCACTAATGCCCAGCTCTTCAAGTAGAGATCTTATCCACTGGAGCTCACGGCAGGTTTCAGTGGCTGCTAAGTACTCAGCTTCTATTGTTGAGAGAACTACTTCCCTCTTCAACTTCGAGCGCCAGCTTACTGGGCCGTTTACGAGCGTGATAAGCGAACCTGACGTTGAACGACTACCAGAAGTTTCAGCTGCAAAGTCTGCATCTGTATATGCTTCAAGTTGTGGTTTCGATCTTGTTCTAGTATATGTAAGGCCTCGATCGGGATCTTTTGCAATATACTTATCACGCGACACGCGGCTTGATAATGCTCGGATGATGGGTTTGTTAGAAAACGTGCAAGGTGGTTGACTGCAAACGCAATGTCTGGGCGTGTGTTGTTTGCTAGAAACTGCAGACCGCCGACAATTGAGTTGTATTCCGTCTTTTGATGCTCTTCGCACGTTGTTTCATTAGGATCCATGAGGCGTTCGAGTGCAGAGGATGCTGGTTTACAATCTGATAAGCCGTGCCTCTCTATTAATGCGCGAGCATATCGACCCTGTGAAAGTGATAGCGTGTCTGTATTTGGGTTCAATATGTTGATTCCCAGAAATAGATCAGTGTTGACTGCTTTTAGTTTGTATTTTTTGTGAAGTGTAAGCATAAGGTCGTCTATTTTCTGGATGTTAGGTCCCAGACTTGGAAGTCATCAACGTACATCATGACAAATAAGTCCTTTTGTTTATTTGTATAGAGACATATATCTGATATTGTTGGAAGAAGACCGTGTTTGGCTAGGGTGGCTCGTGCGTCATCATACCATAGTGCTGCCGCTTGTTTGAGTCCATATAGGCCCTTGCGGAGTTGTATGAGACGGCTACCCCTTTCAAATCCTTGCGGTAGCTCCATATACAGATCAATATCAATGTCTGGGTTCAGGAAGGCCGTTGGAACATCACCTTGCTTTCTGTGCCAGCCAAACTGGTGTGCTAAAGCTAGCAGTATTCGTCCAGTTTCGGACCTGGGTGTAGGTGCGAAAGTTTCATGGTAGTCAACTCCTTCTCGCTGAGTATATCCCTTGGCTGTACATCGAGCTTTGTATCTTTCAAGACTACCATCTGCTCTAAACTTCTTTTTGAATACCCACTTGCACTTCATTGGTCTGCGTCCTAATGGGAGTTCGTCACGCTGTATTATTTTGATCGCACCTTTTTTTTGTAGTGATTGGAATTCTTCGTTTGCAGCGTTTTTCCATTGTGACGCTTCAGGAGAGGACATGGCTTCAGCCCATGTCTTAGGGTCAGTTGATGCAAGCGCTATTTTGCCATGGTGTAGTCGTTTGTAGTCATGTCGCACTACTTCTCTACCACTTCTTGTATGCATGGTTTCTCGCTCTTGGGAATGTGCGCGTTTCTGCCCTGCTAATGGAATTACCGGATCCCAGCCTGTCATGATTTTATCGAGGGCTTTGGGCTCATGCTCATCAGTCTTGCTGTGCACGACATCCAAATTTTGCTCTCCTTCATCCTCTGCTTCTGAGAGCTGGGATTCTGTGTCAGAAAAGTCATTTATAATTTCTTGCGTGTTGAGCCTCGTTGCTGGGCTATGATTTACCAAGTCTGTCTTGGTAGGCAGGGTTTCAATTTGAGTGGATGAATGCTCGTGTTGTTGCTCAAATGGTGGAGGAGGTGGTACATGCTCTCCCCTTTGCTCATTTGGTGGAGGTGATATGTGATTTTCTATTTCATCACTTGTTGGAGGAGGTATATGCTCTACTCTTGATGGTTTGCTCGTGGCATCGTCTGGTGTTGCTCTTTGGGCTGCTAAAGAGGGTATAGATTGCTCCCCTTCAGACGATGGCAGAGTTTGATTATCTGGCCTAGGATGCGGCGTTTCTATATCTATGGGAAATGATTGATCATTAGTCCAATAGCTCAAGGTATGTTGTTGTACGATAGGGTCTAACTCATCTCCAAACATCACTTCCTCATTAAAGGTTGCATGAGGAGTAAAACTTTCAATCCATTTCTAATCTTGTGAACTTGTTTTGTGAGGATGGTAAATGATGAAATTTTTGTTAGCGTTTTTCTGGAAACCAATAAACCATCCCTTCTCAGCTCTAGCTGTAAATTTGCCAGGCTTTGGAGTGATTAATTTATAAGCTCTACACCCAAATCGTGGAACGAGAGACAAATCTATTTGACCAGTGTGCGGTTGGCTTAAACCTTGCATGAAATCAATTAGCGGAGTATTCTTCGTGCGCACACAATACAGTCTATTGGTAATGAAACAAGCGTATTCAACTGCCCATGGCCAGTATGTCACTGGCATGCGGGCGTCAATCGGCATTGATCGAGCTTTCCTAAGCACTACTTTATTTGTAGATTCTGCAACACCATTTTGTTCTGGTGTGTATGGAGCTGATGGGTCTGTGCGGATGCCATATTTTTCGCAGTGTGCTTTGATGCGAGAGAATTCAGTCCCTCCGTCTTTGAAGATTATGCGAACTCTCTTACCATATTGATGCTGTTGGGTTTCGATCCACTGAATCAATAGTGGTGCGATTTGATCTTTGGTCTCGGTTGTTATAGCCCAGCGCATTCGCGTTTTTGCGTCGGTAATAATAACTACATACTGATGCCCGTTGATTGCGGACTGGATTTTTCCCACTGTGTCAATATGAATTTCGTCTAGGGGTTCATTTGGGGTTGGTCTAGGTTCCCTGGACACAAACCTTTGGGCTTTACTTAAATGACATGTTTCACAGGTCGTGAGTTCACTTAAATCAATGCCCTCAAGTCCTTTCGAGACTTGTGCTGTTTTCTTTAAAATTGTCTGACCCGTATGTCCTAGTCGCTCGTGCCATCGCTGTGCACTGGTTGTTGTTAAAATTCTTGCAATGCCAGGTGCAGCAATCATGGAACTAGACGGCTGGCTAGTCTCAATTGGGAAAATGTAGAAAACGTCATTTTTGCATACAAGCCGGGCTACTGGTCTGTCTGCCTCAGGCGGACAATGCAACACTAAAAACATTCTGTTGTAATCTGGTAGAATCCCAGATATTCTCTCTAGCCTACCAGCAGATATGATATTGCATGAAGAATCTGGTGAGTAGAATGCATCATGTAGCTTTAGTGTGAGTTTACCAATCTTGATACGTGCAGTTCCGAGACTGTCAAGTGATGATACTCCTACTGCTTGATCAAATCTAAATGGCTTAGTAGTTTTGTTGATAAATTCAAAAGAAGATTCATGTGGCACAAAATGGTGCGAAGCACCAGTGTCGTAAATTGTACGGCTTTCATTAACTTGAGCAGTTGCAGCTACAATAAAGTCTGTATCACTATCTCCGATGTCATAAGTGGCCGCTACTCTATTTCTTCCTCCGCTAGAATTCGTGCTACCCGACTGTTTCTAGATGCAAGTTCGGGGTGTTGTCTAAAACAATCTTTGTTCTGGTGTCTATGACGACACTGCTTGCAGATAGCCTCAGGATCTACGTTCCGTGTAATGGGAAGAGATGTTGCATGCGCCACTTGGGCTGGCAACATCCGATTTCCTGCAACAGAACGTAGCGATGACATCATTGTCTGCAATGGAACATATTCATTATTGGGCTCATGTATTCTGGTGTCCCTCCAGTTGTTCAACCATTCAATCCTCTTGGTTCCCATCACAAATATGGCTGCTGCCTGACCATCTCCAATGTGGTAACCAGAGCGCTTTGGCGCAGCATGCGACGGTAATGCGTCCGCTGCGTTATTTACGCTCTGAATACCCGCTAAAAACCTGTCAATATAGTCATCAGCAGTGGTCATGAATCTGATCATTAAAAAGCTTTCGAGAGCTGTTGCATACGGGGCTGTAGCAGTTTCCTGCCGGGTGCAAGCTACCGCATCGAACAGCTCTTTTGCTGTCATGTGATCATAGTTCTGAGGGCACTTTGATGATGAAAGCCTACTAGTAATCACGTTCTTGGCCTCAATCTCCCCCAGTAACCATTGCTCGAGTTTAATTTCATGCTCGGTAGACAGGTTAGGGAGATCTTCGGGGCTCGTATTACTAGAGCTAGCGTCGACAGGGGCGTGCACTGGTCGTAGTCCAGGCATGTTGTGGAATACGTGTCCCAAAACATTGCGTCGTGGGAGTTTTGCTTGGAGACTTGTCTTCCACTTTGCAAACAAAACTCCCGGCTGGAGGATGAGCTTATTGTCGTCTTTTGCCATAGTTGTTTAATATTTGTACGTGTTAGCGTGATTTTGGCGCAGCGGAATCGCCCGGGCTCATAACCTATTGTGGTTATAAGCTTAGGTTAGTGTCACTATGCATGCTGACCTTGTACGAGTATATAGATTGATGAGTTCAGGTTGTGGTTGAAGGTGTATCTGAGGTTCACTGTGTTGAATTATTCTATGCTAATTGTGTGCCGAGCACTCGCTACTTATACTCATGTGCGGCCGCTAGTCGGCTCCTGACCACATGAGCTTTCTCCTGCAGATATCCCAAACGATACAGGAACTACACGAACAGCGTAAACATCTAATCACGTTATGTACATGCAAGTATCCTAGCTGTATAACATGCCCATCACAACAGAAAGATAACATTGCTGTGGTAACAACACCAACCTACACTGCCGATTATTTAATACAAAATAGAGACATTTGGAGAAATGCCATTCCCCATATTGAAGTATTGAAAGATGAATCATGGTACAAGGTTATAATACATGGGGTACCAACCTTAGACTTCCCAGACTCAGGTGACTTATCTGAAATTAAGGATGAGATTGAAACTTTCAATCAAGGACTAAGGATTCTTGGACAGCCATACTGGATTACACCAGAAGAAAAACGACAAGAACAAGTGGCAGGATCTATCGTGGTTGCGTTTGAGACTGAAGCTGAAGCAAGGCAAGCAGCTAGTAAGAGAATGATAATTGCTGGCTTGTCCTTGAAAGCAGAAAATTTCCAGAACATTCCAGCAACAACACAGTACAACAAATGTAAGAAGTTTGGACACATGGAAGCCAACTGTAGATGGGAGGCAGCCTGCAGGTATTGTGCAGGGCCACACAACACAAGGCAGCACTGCTGTATGCAATGCTGAAGTATAGGAAATAAATGTGCTCATCTGGTGCCAAAGTGTAGCAACTGCTCTGGAGCCCATTCAGCCGACTTTGAAGGATGTGAAACCAAGTTTTCCATCCTGACAAGATCCCAATCAATGGACAACTCCGAGGAAACTTTATGATAGGACAACAAAAAGTCCTCCAATGCAATTTGAACAAAAACATCCAGACCACAGAAGCCACCCTACAACTAGCTATTGAGCTAGGAGTAGGGATCATAGCAGTTCAAGAACCATGGCTACCACATCTTAAACATATTAACACCTATGAAGGAGTCCAGTCAATAAGTCACCCTTCATTCACCCAAATATTTCCCACAATAACAGACCATACATTAAGACCAAGGACCATGTTTTACATATCAAAGCAGGCCAAAATTCAACATCACCAACTAATAGGATATCCACAGGACCCAGATATCCTTGCAGTCAATTTCAAAAGCAAGATATTCAACATGAATATCATAAATATCTATAATCAAAAGAACCAAAAGCCGGAAAATAACTTAACAACAATGAGAAGATACAGTGGAGATCTGGCAGTGGCATCAAATACCATTTTGGTGGGGGACTTTAATGAGCACCATCCAAACTGGGACCCTTACTACCCAAAATCTGGAGGGGCTGATAGCTTACAGGAATGGATAGAGGAACAGGGATTAACTGTAATAAATACCGTAGGAAAAGGTACATTTTACAGACCTCATATGACATCACCATCAGTAATTGACTTAACCCTTGCAACAAAATGGTCAGAAAAATACATCCAAGATTGGCAAACAATACCCACAGGCTCAGATCATCAAGGAATCCTATTCACCATCCTCAACCAGAAGTACAATGGACACCAACCACAAATAATCTTGGATCAATTCAATACTAAATCAGCAGACTGGCTAAAGTTTCAGAGGGCTAGCACCAAGCTTTTCAAGAGCTCTCATATACTTGATCATGCCAACCTTCAAATGCTTAGGCAAGCCCACACTCAGAACCTATGGGATAAGCAAAATAATTTGACACATAACTGGATGAAATAGGACTTGAACTTACAAATATTCTCATTCAAGCAGCTAAGGCTACCATTCCACGAAAAAAGTCAGGGGCACAGCCCAAGCCGTGGTGGACAGAAGACCTGAAAAAGCTGAGAAAAAATGATGAGAGCATTAAAGCATCATTTTAAAGACTATTTTAACCAGGAAAAATTGAAAGAATACACCAAGGCAAGAAATGAATATTTCCAGGAGATAAAAACGCCAAGAAAAATCACTGGAACAAATTCCTTGAGAAAGAAGACCCTGCATCAATCTTTAAGGCCCTAAAATACACAAAAGGGTATCAAGCAGCTCACCTGCCCATGATCCAAGATGAGAATGGAGATCTCAAAAGCAGTTTTTCTGAAAAATGCAATACTCTGAGAGCCAAACTATTTGCAACCCCACCAATGGCACCAGAGTTGGATTGGTCTACTCACAAAGAGACACATTGGGAATGGCCTAAGTTGACTTCAGTTGAGGTGGAAAATGCATGCTGTAAACTTCCGAAAGGCAAAGCACCAGGGCCAGATCAAATTGACCAGAACATGATTTGTCATGCATACAAAGCTAATGAGGAGATTTTCTTTGAAATCTACTCTCTACTTTTCAATATAGGATATCAGCCAGAATGTTGGAGACAGGCTACTGGAATTGTTTTCAAAAAGGCATCCAAGCCTGACTACTCACAGCCTAAGGCATACAGGGTTATATCTCTACTGAACTGTCTAGGGAAGACCCTAGAAAGGATGCTAGCTAAAAGACTTGGTTATCTTGCAGAAACAACCACACTCTTGGATAAAAGTCAGATAGGTGGAAGGCTCCAGAAATCAGCAGTAGATGCCTGCTTGTTACTGGTTAACAAAGTACAGAGTGAAAAAGCAGCTGGAAGGAAGACGTCAACCCTCTTTCTGGATATAAAGGGCGCCTTTGATCATGTGGCCAAGAACCAACTTCTCGGGATACTAAGTAGAATGGGACTTCCCCTTAGCATTCTAACATGGGTGGATTCTTTCTAAGTGATCGACAACTAAAATTGGCCTTTGATGGACAAGTGGAAAAGTTTTCACCAATTGAGACTGGCATTCCACAGGGAAGCCCAATTTCACCCATACTATTTTTAATCTATATCAGAGATATTTTTAGCTCTAGAGCAGGCCAGTTCATATCATACATTGATGATATTGCATTGACTGTCTCGTCTACCAGCTTCAAGAAGAACATTGAAATATTGGAAAGAGAATATCAAAGATTACAAGATGTTGGAAGAGCAAGTGCTGTCATATTTGATATAGAAAAGACTGAAATCATTCACTTTGCAAAATCAAAAGAAGCCAAAGAATGCCATTGACCTTACCATGTGGAAGAACATTTCTACTTCCCCTGTTGTAAATGGCTGGGTGTATGGTTTGATCAAAACTAACCTTCAAACACCACATAACAGCAAGGGTAGCCCAGGCAAAAGCAGCTTTCCAGAGGATGGCAAGACTGACAAACATTGAGAGAGGACTTAGCCATATTGCTATGAGACAACTTTACCAGGCCTGCATCATGACTATTTCTGACTATGCTAGTCCAGTCTGGTGGAGAGGGCAACAAAACTTGGCAGATCTTCTGCAGGGGCTACAAAATATAGCATTAAGGAAAATATTGGCTGTTTCAGAACATCACCCATTAGGCCAATGGAGGTAGAAGCATGTCTCTGCCCTCCTGAAATTAGATTAAACAAAAGCAGAAGAAAATATGCTTTAAGAGGATTAACACTTATGCCAAATCATCCAATTTCCAGGATAATTAAGCAAAGTTTAGAAGAAGTGCCTGAAAATGAGTTTATAATAGAAGAGGAAGCCAGGTATACAAAATTATACATTCATTACCATACAATAATGAATCCTTCAATATTGAGAAAAGTATAATCACTCCCTTTGCCCCTTGGAGTAAAGGTATCCCATATAGAGTTGTTGAGGGTAGTCAGAGTATAGAGGAAGAAAAAGTATTACACAATCAAATTCTGTCAGAGTGTGCTAGGGAGAACTATTACATCTACTATACTGATGCTTCAAGCTCCCCAGATTCCCCAGGAATAGGAATATCACTCGCAGGATACAACCAAATGGATCAAACAATTTCGAGAGAACACTATACACTATCAAAGGACACAAGCACTGTCTATGATGGAGAGTTGGAAGCAATTGTTCGAGCATTTGAGCATGCTCACAGACAGACCCGGAATATTCAGCATGTGATCATTTTTTCAGATAGTCAAGCAGCTATCAACAGACTAAAAGACATAGGAGGTAAAGCTGGCCAATGGCTAGCAAATTGGGCCATGGAAGCAGCCAAAAAGTTAAAAGAACAAGGAACAGATGTCACTCTCCAATGGGTACCAGCTCATCAAGGGATTCAAGGCAATGAAGAAGCAGACAAGCTTGCTAAATTAGCATCAAATCTTGAGCCAGATGACAGCTATCCCATGAGTCTAGCATGTATCTCACAAGAGCTAGAAGTCTTGAAAACTAAAGAATGGCTAGAAATATTGAACAAATATGATTTAAAAAGGCAGGAACAGAGCACTCACCTGTCATACTCAGAGGTTTACCCTTGGCAAATAAGAAAGAAGCCCTGGGTCCCAAGGGGAGTCAGAAGAGAGGTCAGCTCATCATTTTATCAACTCAAGCTGGGACATGGATACTTTAAGTCATACATGAATAGGATAGGACAATCAAATTTGGGGGACTGCAGCTGTGGAGAGGAGCAGAATCCGAGGCATTTGCTGCTAGACTGTAGGAAGTATGCGCAGAACAGGAAGAGAATGAAAGAGAAGCTACAGGGTCAGGATATGAGCTTGGAAGTATTGCTTCATAACAAGATTGGAATTAAATCAACATTGAACTATTTGATAGAGACAAAAATATCGACAAGGGGATGGTACTTGGGGGAGGAGAATAGAGGAGATGAGATGGGGAGTTTTTGATTTTGGGAGATAAAAATTGTAGTGTAGCTACACATCTTTTAATAGTCATTGACTCAAATAGGATGTAAATTTAAAAAAATAAAAAAAAAAAGCCAGATGGGAGCATATGCGTTTTCTCAGCCAGATTTCAAAACATGCAACTAAGGTTTATACAGATGGATCTTTGAATGAAAGTGGGGTAACTAGTATTGGGATGGTCATCTACCCACCACATGGAAATCCAACACAATTTCACTCAGCTAATTTAGGTCAAGAAATGGGCATCACAGATGCAGAAACTTATTGCATCTTAGAAGCAATCAAAAGGACCAAATATTTACCAAACTCTTCTCAATTATATATATTCACTGACAGCCAGGCTTCTTTGAAAAGAATCCAGAATGGATCAAACCAATTTAGCCACCAGATCCGAAGGGAAGCCAGCAGCATCAAAACCACTCTTTCTTGGTGCCCTGGGCATATGAATATTGATGGGAATGAGATGGCTGACTCCCTAGCAAGAAGAGCTGCTGACAAGGTTCCTTCAAAAAATAGCCTCTACACAACACAAAGTTTTCTCAAACAAGAGACAAAGAAACTGTTGTGATGTACAATATTAATGGGTGTATAAGCCAGGAGGTGTCACGTGAACAGAGTTAAGTGGGACAAGTAGGGCACAGCGTAGGATTAGCCGAAGCGCACATGCATGGTATAATTTGTACTTCACCAGCAATTGTAGACAGCAGTAGTGTACCATCTCCTTCATCACATAGATTCCATATAGACATTATATACACGTCTCAATATATATTCTGTCCCATATAATATCACGGTCCAGACTCCACGACGTCACTCATAACCTCGTAATCATAACAGGTTATGAGCCCGGGCTCTTCTAATCATCCCGACAATATCCAAAATATGTCGACCAGCAACAAGAAAGTGATCCTGGAGTCAGGAGTTTCGTTTAGCAGATGGAAGTCAAGCCTGCTCTCGAAACTATCAAGGCGCAATGTCATTGGACATGTGTTCCAAGACCTTGAAGATATAATTCCAGCTACTAGGCCCGCACGGCCGATAAGGCTGGAGATGGACACTGAAAGCTCGTACGCTGAAAAAGAGAAGACGTACAGAGAAAAGGTTCAGATATGGAAGATGGGCGAATTTGAGGCCAAGGACATCATCATGGAAAGGCTTCCAGCAGAGACCTGGCCCGAAAATCACGAGCACCTAACAGCCTCGGAGCTCTACAAGGATATCGCTCAGTCAAGAGAAGCAACGGCGGTTGCGCCTTACGTTGCCGCATTGGAATCTTTCATGAGTGTCAGATTTGCCAGCACAGTAGACGACTACTGTAACAGATTTTTAACGCAGTACCAGAGTCTATGCAACTCGTCGACTGCAATGATGGAGTATAGCCAAGCACCAGCCGATCCCAAAATCAACAATTATAAGATTCCAAAAGAGGTCGCAGCTGGGATGTTCCTCATTGGCACAAAGGACATCGAGTGGTTAAGTAACTGGCGGGACACAAAGGCTATCGGGCCCGATAATCGCCTAACATCCCTTGAAACAATGATGTCGACCATTCGCACAGCTGGAGGAAACAGACCACAGAATCAACCGAGAATGCTAGCTGCATCAGAGCCTGTCGACAGTGTTGATCCAGAAGCAATGTGCCTCCGCTGTCGGCATAAGCATAAGAACAGAGACTGTTTCAGACAGCATCCAGAGCTTCGCAATGATGAAAGAGGGAGAGGCTGGCCACAGGGCAGAGGGAAGAACGTGGATAGGAGAGGCAGACTGAAAAATGTCGCTAAAGCAGAGGTTAAATTTGAGGAAAGTAGCGAGGACGAAAGCGGTTTAAACAATGGTACCATGTTATCAGCTGCAGGAAGAAGCAAGAATCAATTCCCATACCTCTATGACACTGGTGCATCGCACCACTTCTTTCGTGACCCAAATATCTTTGAAACAATGCGCAAACGTGCCAGCCCGTTTAAATTTGATCAAGCAGTCGGGGAAATGTCGCTGACAAGTCAAGGAACTGCAAATGTCAAGATAGGAAAGTTGAAGATGCGATTACGCGATTGTCTCTACTCGCCCACATCATCATCCAATATTGTTTCAGCAGGTAAATTGCAGAGATTTGGTAATATATACGCCGATCCGTTTAAAGGACTGCTTATACAATACCATAATGGAAAACCCCATAGAGCTGTAGCCCGTCTCGATCAAAAGAATGATGTAACTTACATTCGTCCGCTTTATGATGACAACGAAGTATCAATAGCAGCACCAGGTGTTGCAAGAGTACCAAGAACGTCTGTCACACAGCGATGGCACGAAAGATTGGGACATACTGGACAAACAATCCTAAAGCGGACAGCCGAGTGCTCGAAAGGGCTGGAAGGAATTGATGCTTCCGAATTGGGGACATGTGAAACCTGTCATCTAAGCAAAGCCCAACGCTTCATTTCGCGAGAGCCAAGGTTAACCCCGAACAAACCCCTTGATGAAGTATTTGTTGATACAGTTGGAAAATTAACCTCATCAACCACAGGCAAACAGTACGCCGTGATCCTCACAGATGCCAAAACTCGCATGCGATGGGTGCTAACAACTGAAACAAAAGATCAGATAGCTCAACTATTGGTACAGTGGGTGAAATTTATGCACCATCAGTACGGAAAAAGGATTCGCACAATCTTCAGAGATGGAGGAACAGAGTTTCTTAAAACTAGAGATTATTGTGAGGAACATGGTATACGGACTGATGTCTCGGCCCCAGACACACCTGAACAGAATGGCGCGTCCGAGGCTGCAAATAAAGTAGTACTTAGGGTTGCAAGATCTTTGCTGATAGACGCCAATATGCCACCATGTTACTGGCCGTGGGCAATTCAACACGCATGCTTTCTGGTCAATAGATTATATTGCTTGAGGACAAAGATGGTCCCAATAATCGATTTCTTAAAAGGGCTTGAGCAACCCCATCCAGAGAAAATTAACTTCACTAATCTGCCTCGATTTGGCTGTCGAGCCTACAAGTTGATTAGCCCAAAACCTGGTAAGTTTGAGCCGAGGGCCGAAAAGGGGTGGTTTATGGGCTTCCAGCCAAACAGTAGCAAAAACTATGTTATATTTCATCCTCATCAAACTCCTGTTAAAGGGTGGAAGTGGGTCGAAAGCGTCACACCCCATGCGACATTCAATGAAGATGTAGTATTTGGAGAAAGACTGCCATCAGCAGATCAGCAGAAAAACAGCAGCTACTGGGGCAACGAGCGCTCAATATTTACAAACCCCTATCACCCTAATGAGGATCAGAGCGATAATAACATCAGTGTGAACCAGCCCCTGTATCAAACACAAGACGTTCACACAGCAAGACCAGAGGACCATACACAGTCAACAAAGCAAGGGGATCAAACAGTAATTGAGCCAGAAACCCCCACAAGCAATCAAGCGCCAGACGTGCCATGTATATCAAGAGAAACATGGGCACATTTAGATACAAGCCCAAAGTCACTGCCCAATGATGATGTAGAATCTCAGTCTGGATCAGAATTTCAACCTCCAGATCAAATTTCGAATAGAAATAAAAGCCCAGTCCAATTGAATAACCCAGAGTTGGACCAGGGGGAGTTAAATATAGGGGAATCTGATCAAATTCCAGACCATCAAGATTTAAACCAAGCAAGCCCAAGTGATCAAGCATTAGTTCAGGGGGAGTCAACTCTTGAAATGGTTCCAGAAGAAAAATATGACTTCATAATGACTGGCTGGGATCCAGCTCCCATAGCTGGACAGAAACGACTACATTCACCAGAAAGGAGCGAGGAAGTAAGCGTCAAACATCACGGCGAGTTGGTGCGCACAAAACGTGGAAGGCTAGTCAAAAAGGTAGACTACTATAAGCTCCATCATGGAATGGCAGCCCGTCCAGTTAGAGATCCCACAACGTGGGAGGAAGCCATGAAGTGCTCTGAGGCTCGTCAATGGAGGAAGGCAGCTGAAGAAGAATTTCGCTCTCTGAAAGAAACTGGAGCCATTAAGATCATTCATCGAAGCAAATTACCAGATGGCCGCACACCGTTGAAATGCAAGTGGGTCTTCAAAAAGAAATTCCTAGCAGATGGTAGCCTAGATAAATGGAAAGCGAGATGTACCGCAAAGGGTTTCACGCAGCGGCCTGGTATTGACTACCACGAGACATTCGCACCAACCCCTAGACCAGAGACAGGAAGAATAATGCTTGTACTAGCTCATCAATTTGGCTGGTATAGACGCCAAGGAGATGTACCAACAGCGTTCCTCAACCCTGATCTAACCATAGACCTGTTCATGGAAATGCCTAAAGGATTTGAAAAAGAAGGATGCATCCTACATCTCCGCAAAGGCCTGTATGGGCTAAAGCAAGCAGCCGCCTTATGGTATGACGATGTAAAATCCACCTTGGCAACTTTGGGCCTACATCCAACACACTCAGATGTGTGTCTCTATGCAAATGACCAAAGGGATCTATTTGTACTTCTACATGTCGATGACTTCCAGATCATGGGACCAAGTCTCGCTAAGATAAATAGCATCATGCAGGCTTTGCACAAGAAGTACAAGCTGAAGTCTATTGAGACAAGCAAATTCCTCGGGATAAACATCAAACAGGTTGAAAAGAATACGCTTGAGCTCTCTCAAGGTCAATACGCTCGCAATCTACTTGAAAGACACGGACTGGCAGAATGTAAACCGGCAACGTCACCAATGGAACGACTCATGGAACCGAATGACACACAAAGCTCAGCACAATTGAGAACAGAGTATAACTCAATTGTCGGAGGTCTCCAATATCTGGCCAACAACACGCGGCCTGACATAGCATTTGCGGTAAATCATCTTGCAAGGTTTCTGGTCAACCCTTCTTTTGAACATTTTCATGCAGCCCGCAGGATTCTCAGATACATTGCACAAAAGCCTGACAAGGGCATAGTTTTCACCAAAGGAAGTGGAAAGCCAACCCTCGAAGCCTACTCAGATGCGGACTTTGCGGCTGATCCATCTAGTAGTAGATCAACATCCGGCTCACTGATTAGATTGGTATCTGGACCAATATCTTGGAAATCACACATGCAGCGAGAGGTAGTCCTCTCTACCACCGAGGCCGAGTATCTTGCCGCCACAGAGACATGTCGTCAACTCCAATGGGTAAAGTCGCTGTTTGAAGAATTGAGGATTACAAATCTGATTGAAGGAGCCGAACGTACAGCTTTGTACGTAGATAACCAATCAGCTATCTCGCTGATCAAAAATCACGACAACCATAAGCGTTCTAAGCATATAGCTCTAAGGAATTGTTATTGCCGAGAACAATATCAGGCAGGAAAGATTTCCGTAGCATATGTCAAATCTGCAGACCAACTGGCCGATAGCTTAACAAAAGTCAAGTCCCCAGTACAGATCCACTAAGATCCCGTGTCACACTGGTCGTTACCGACAGGGGGAGTGTTGTGATGTACAATATTAATGGGTGTATAAGCCAGGAGGTGTCACGTGAACAGAGTTAAGTGGGACAAGTAGGGCACAGCGTAGGATTAGCCGAAGCGCACATGCATGGTATAATTTGTACTTCACCAGCAATTGTAGACAGCAGTAGTGTACCATCTCCTTCATCACATAGATTCCATATAGACATTATATACACGTCTCAATATATATTCTGTCCCATATAATATCACGGTCCAGACTCCACGACGTCACTCATAACCTCGTAATCATAACAGAAACTCATCAAAGATGCCTGGTGCAAAGACTGGACATCCCAGATATTGCGAGAAGAGGAAGGAAGAAAAGCAACTGGCCATGGAAAGTTCTATAGAAGTCAAGCAAAGCTCTCTATTCCAAATTTTAAATTTAAGCCATTTAATTTCAATAAATACAGCCGAAAATCACCGTCAGCCTATTTTCAAGCTAGAACTGGAATTGGCAATACACTTGCTTTTATGAAAAAGATTGGAAAATTAGACACAGATATGTGCAACTACTGCCATATGGGTATTCAAACTACTCAGCATCTAATACTCCACTGCTCATACTTCAAGAGAAGGAGAAAGAAAGAGTTTCATGGTATAATACCATTAACACTTCAAGTATTATTCAATACCACAGTTGGTAAGAATGCACTAATTAGATATCTCTCAACATCCAATTGCCTTTCAGGGGGCAAGGAGAAAGTGGGATAGAAAATATATATTTAATCTTGTAAGAGAAGACACTTTAAATAGAAACCATTAATTATCCCAATTGAATGATATATATTTGAGAAGGGTGGATTAGGGTTAAGTTGAACAAAAATATTAGAATATAATGGTTGAATTTATGTATATAGTGTCATAGCTAGATAGGCTGAATACACTTAATGATTAAAAAAAAAAAAAAGGTTCTTAATAAAATTTGTAATGAAAGAGGCTTTACATCAGCAAATGCCAATTCCCTTTGCTCGAAAAATCTAGAACAGTGAAGAGTTAAATGTTTAGTAGTCTGCAGTTTAGCCTTGCAAAAATTGCAGCTTTGATCTTTAACTTTCCCAATTATACTCAAGTAAGCTCTGGTATTCCCTATCCCAGTTCTTGCCTGGAAAAATACTGATTCAACCATCCTGCTGTGGTTTTGAAAGTGAAATGGTTGTAAGGAAAAGGTTGGTATGTGCATCTGAGCTTGGATTCTGTAGAACTTGCCAAGACCCCTAGACCTTCTACCCTCCTCTTCTCTGAGAACTTCAGTTTGCCAGTCATTATGCCAAGCTTCTAAAATAAATTCTGTTGCTTTCTGCTTTAGAAAAGAATGAGATGTAAATTTGTCTTTTCTTAAAGCTGTCTTTTTTACTGCTCCTTTTGCAAGTGAGTCTGCAAGTTCATTCCCCTCAATACCCACATGGGCTGGACACCAAGTAATGGTTAGGTTGCAGTCTTTGGCTAGGTTTCGAATTTGGTGTGAGAGGTGATTTGTCTTCCCCTGAATTCTCTGAAGACTTGCTTGGCTGTCACTAAAAATTTGGTATCTTGCATTTGGCAGCTTTTTCTGAAGGAACTGGATTGCTTTGTAAATGCAGTAGGTTTCAGTGTCAGTGATTCCAATGGAGCTTCCCAGATTGAAGGAGAAGCTATTCACCTCTCGGGTAGAAGGCATGTAGATGACATATCCAATGCTGCTCACATTGCTCTTGGATAGAGATCCATCTGTGTAAGCTATGGCTATGTCTGGATCTATTAACTGCATTGATTTTAAATGTTGTTCATGAGCTGAAACCCTGGATAAAGATGATATGTTAATCACTAGAGGTGCTGAGTTCCATGGTGTCATCCAAGCGGAATTTATTTCCTCTAGCTTCTGAAACTTAGTAAATAACTTGAGAAACATCCCAATTCTTGTAAGCTGATTTATTGGCTTTTCCAACTGGTCAAATATTCCGAGGTCAAGTTCTGGAAGTGTATTCAATTCATCCTTCAATGGCTGAAACAGCAGTTGCTGTACAGGGTGTGTATTCTGAAGTCTTAAAAGTCGGAGGGCATAGTTAAATACATGCTTCATCAGTCTGACTTTTGTCGGCAGGATGGCTGCTTCCACTTCGAGGGCCTTGATTGGGCTGTGTTGGTAGGCACCAGTTATTAGTATGATTGCTTGATTCTGAAGCCTTTGACACTTATTAGTTAGTGTTCCTGAACCTCTTCTTCCCTGCCAGAGTACAGAGCCATAGTCCAGCACTGATGTGACACAAGCTATGTACAAGTGGCGTAGGGCTTGAAATCGAAGCCCTTTTGTAGATGAGGCAAGCTGCCTCACTCTACTGAGGGCTCCATTTGCTAGCTGAAGCCTTTTATCTACATGAGCTTTGAAAGATAGTTTCCTATCGAACCAGAAACCCAACCATTGCACCATCTCACTTGGATGTAAAGTTACACTATTTTGTAGTATAAGAGTTGATGTGAGTGGCTTCCTATGTTGGGAGAAGTGGATGAGCTCGGTTTT
This sequence comes from Blumeria hordei DH14, assembly GCA_900239735.1. Lineage (NCBI taxonomy): Eukaryota > Fungi > Ascomycota > Leotiomycetes > Helotiales > Erysiphaceae > Blumeria > Blumeria hordei. Next base: position 576,460 of record OENG01000006.1, read on the forward strand.
GTCCATCTCAAAGGTGATTGATAGCTTGTTTGCTCTTTCAATTAGATTATCTGTAGCTTCTTTTAATAGGCGAATATTTTTGTCTACTGATGTTGATGCCACTGAAATTGATAGGTTGTCAATGTAGGACAGTTGGAGAAAGTTTGGTGGTGTTTCCGATGGGTACAGATATCTTATAGATAGTAGGAAGAGCAAGGGGGAGATAGGGCTGCCCTGGGGTGTGCCAGTGACTTGAAATTCACTACTCATCTGTCCATTGAAGCATAGCTGCATTGTTCTACCTGTCAAAAAATAGTTGACCCATGAAATGAAAACTACTGGTAGCTGAAGTTTCTGGAGCACTTTTGTCAATGCTAATGGCTGAAGTCGATCAAATGCTCCGAGAATGTCAAGGAAGACAGTAGATACAACTCTGTTTTTAATTTTATTCTGCTCCACAAAGTTCTGCAAAAGCAAGGCTGCATCAGTTGTTGATCTCTGTTTTCGACCTCCCATTTGGCTATGATGCAGTAAGTCACTGGTTGTGTTAGCATAATATGAAATCCGATTGGCATAAATCCTCTCCAGAAGCTTGGATAGACATAGAAGAAGAGAAATCGGCCGATTGGCTTTTGGAGAGCTGTAGTCCTTTTTATTTCTCTCGGGTATGATTATTCCAAGTGCCTGCTTCCATTGGGCTGGATGTTTTCCACCATTAAATAACTGGGAGTAGGCCTGGAAAAAGAATTGTGGTATGGCTGATAAAGCTGCCCTGATAATTGTCCAATCAAGCTGGTCCAGTCCTGGAGCTGTTGATTTTTTTGGTGCTGCATTTTTCATCTCTTCCATGGTCAAAACTGGCCAGTCCCAGAGTCTTCCACATCCTGATTCTGGTAATTCTAGAATTTCATTATTTGGTGTGATGATAACATCATTACTTCTACTGGCTAGTTGTGTGATGCCTTGTGGAAATAATGTATTTGCTAGAGCATCACATTTTTCTTCAAAGGATGAGGCTACCAATACCTGGTTACTGTTGTCTACTGGTTGGTATCTGAGGTTTGGTATGTCTGTTGATTGGAATCTATCTTGGCTGGTGTAGTTGTAAGCCTTGAAAATCATCTTGTCTTTAGCTGAAGCAAGGAACTCAAACCAGTGTTGCCTCTTATTGTACTGAATTTGATGAAAATATTTGTTCCTTGCTGATTTTGTATCCTGAACTACCTGTTGACTGGAGGAGATTTTCTGGTACCGCCTTACCTTGTGAAACAATTTTCTAAGTTGAGTGAATTCTTCTGTCCACCATGACTTTGATCTGCTTGAAGGCTTGGAGTAAGGGATTGATTTGGTGGCAGCTTTGTGGATTACTACCTCAATTAGTGAAGCTATAAGGTCGGTATCATTAGTTTTGATAGCTTTGTCCATTTGATCTTGAAACCTTCCCTGCTCTTCCTTGATCAATAATTCAAACTGAGGCCAGTTTGCCTTCTTGAGGTTAAATCTTGGTGGAAGGCTGTTCTTTATGATAGGTTCAGTTAATGACTGAATGGATAGTTTTGATTCAAATATGATCAGCTCATGATCTGAACCAGTTGACTCCCCATACCTCCAGTTGCCCCATTTATGGAAAAATCAGAGCTGATACATTTTGGACATCAATATCAAAGGCCCAATACATCTCTCGCCTTGGAAGGCCTGGCCACAATAGTATTGTTCTAACGAGGTTATGAGAAGTCTAATAATTGTCGCAATGGATGTAACAGTCAACTTGGGTGGATATAGGATAGCGCTTTAAGTCTAACGTGAAGAAGAAGGATATGTATTGTACATCTGCTATATTGATGGCTATTGAAAGTAGGAGTGGAAAAGGTTGACCATGTACAGAGTTATAACAGCAAGTATTTATACACAAAAATGGTACACAAACTATACCCTCAATAGCAATAACTCCCAACCATTCAGCCATTCAACAATTATATCATTAGATATACCTGCGTCATATGGTCATATCATCATGTATGACTGAGATACTGGTGTTGTCATTTGCTGTATGTTAATGACGTATCATTGACACAGGATTGCTTGTCCTGTCGGTTACACTTGCCTAATACTAGCCATTTCAAGTTATGTGATCCATAAGTGGGCCTGATCACAACAAATAGAGCCAAAGGAGGTTGTCAGATGGTTAGGTATTTGGTTTGATAGGGAGGTCAATTTTAAGACACATGTGGAAAAGAGACTGCAGCTAGCTCATGGGGCTCTCAGTAGGATCCGGAACCTAGCCTCAACCACAAGAGGGCTTCACTGTCATGCCCTTCGACAACTCTACCTGGCTTGTGTAACTTCAGTACTTGATTATGGCTCAGTTCTTTGGCATGGAAAGAGGGGTAGTGGAATACTAACCAACAGATGTCAGAAGCTTCAGAATCAGGCACTGCCATTGATCACTGGGGCTTTTCGAGGTAGTCCAATAAAGGCCTTGGAGGTCGAGTCATCAATCTTACCAGCAAAAGTTCGACATGAGAAGCAAGTGATCTACCCTGGACTAAGGATGCTTCGACTTCAAAGGAACCACCCAATCCAGGAACACTTATTTAGTCCTCTTGAAGATGAATTGGCCAGCAGCAGTCAGATTGATCTCGGATTAATTAACTATATCAGTAATCCAGTAACTCAGTTGATGAGGACCGGAAGTAGGCTAACGCCATTGGCCTCCCTGAAAAATCTGGAGCAGCTAAATGCTCTCTGGGTCCCACCATGGCATCAATCAGATATCAAAACCACCATTTCAAACCATCCAAAGTCAATAGCTAATCTATCCCACATCCAACACATTAAGGACATCCATTTAAGTGATGTCATAGTTTACACTGATGCACCACTTTCACAGGGAGGTGGGAGCAGCATTGGCTTTGTGATCTACCAACCAATCACCAGAGAGATAAAATGTTTTTCGTACAACCTAGGCGATACCATGGGTATCACAGACGCTGAGACCTACTGTATCTTTAGGGCAACCAAATATGTCAAGAAATATTTTGCCAATAATACCATTCACATTTTTACTGATAGTCAGGCTAGTATTCTTCGAATGCAGCAATGCAGCAATCAATTCTCTCATCAGATCAGGAAGATTTGTCAAAGTTGCACAGTTCATCTTCAATGGTGTCCAGCACATGTTGGCATAGAAGGAAATGAGCTGGCTGATAAGCTTGCCAAAGGAGGTTGGAAGAAAAAGGCAATGAAAAGTGATAAATATACCTCTCACTCTTTCATCAAGCAGAAGGCTAAAGAGTGGGTGCTCAAGGCATGGAAAAAAGATTGGGACTTGGAGCTCTGGCATGAGGAGGAGGGTCGAAAGGCCAAGGGACTCGGAAAGTATTACAGGCTTCAGGCTCAATCTAATCAGCCCAATTTTTCTTTTAAATTATATGGATTTGGAGGACAAAGCAGGGAAACTGAATCCGGATTTTTCCAGGCAAGGCTTGGAAATGGCAATACTAGGGTATACCTGCACATGATAGGGAAGGTAACTGATTTTCTTTGCAATTTTTGTGGGAAAGAAAGACAAAATGTGCAGCACTTGTTGTTACACTGTCAAAAATTCAAAGACCAAAGGAATACCTGCTTCAAGGGTATAGAACCAACTACACTTCCAATCTTATTCTGTACAAAAAAGGGGAAGGAATCATTACTTAAATATTTTGATATATCCAAGTGCATGGCAGCACACAAAGGGAATTAAATTAGGATATGTGATTGGGATATATTTTATTGGACTTTGAGGGAAAAGAGATGAATTTGGGGGAAAATTTTAAATGTAGAATATTTGAAATGTGTCATAGCTAGATAGCTGAATACACTATGAATAAAAAAAAAAAAAAAAAAAAAAGTTGCCCCATTTTAATTTTTGAAATCTTGCTGCAAAGGCTAGATCAATGATTGAAGTTCTTCTAGAGTTAGACCTGTGGAACGTGCCCCCATACTCCTCAATAATGGCCGAGTTGATGATGATTTTAGCTCGAGCACTGTCCAGATATCTCACTAAATTATTGGCCAGAAGGGTCTTGTTCTGAACCTCTGGATTCTATGAAGAATGGTGCAGGTTGACATCTCCCAGGAATAAAAATGGCTTATCCATTTGTGGATTAAGGGCCAGGAAGTGCTGTAGTGTTAGCTGGCTTAAAAGATTCGAGGTTGGCTTCTCATTGTACATATGTACCACATAGAATGCCTCAAAAGAAAGTCTTAGTTCCAGAAGTTGATAATCAGGATCAGAAACCATATCATATCTAGCAGTGATATTGAGTTGACTAGTCTTTTTGACATAGGTTATAACCCTGGGTCGAATTCTATTAGCAATTAAGGGTAGAATTATGTTGAAAGCTGAATGAGTGATAGGCTGATATGCCTCTAAATAATGATTATAGAACACATATGGTTCTTGAATGAAAAGAATGTCTATATCCTCCTTGGTGCAACCTCAGAAAGGGACTGCAAGATCTCTCGACCCCTTGCAGCATTGTGTTGGCCTATTTTGAGTGTACCTAACATGACAATGCTTTGAAGTAGTCGCAATCTTGTCTCTGGAAAGCCAAGTGAGTGTTTGATTAACAGTTGGTAGATTGAACTGCATGGTGGATGCAGCTTTGGGTGGAACTGCAAGTGGAACATTTGTGGGATGTAGTGATATGTTTTCCAAGGCAGATAGCACAGACTGGATCCTTGGTACATCGTATTTGATGGTGTCCAAAGCTTAGACACTTTTGGCACTGGGTCTTCTGGGTGGACTGCTGAAAAGACACCACTTTCAATCTGAGACCTCCAATGAGGACTCCTGCCTTGATTAAATCATTTTTTTCCTCTTCAGATGTGACAGAAAAGGTGATTGATGCTCTGAGCCTCTGTTGGTAAGTTTTGCTTAGCCATCTGGGCTGGCCCTGGGTTTTTGTTCCCTCATTGAAAATCTCAATCTCTTCATTAATGGCATCAATTGGGATTGAGGTTGGTACACCATGAACCACTAGCTTTGGCCAATGGCTTACTTTTTGAACTTTATTAATGGGCCATCCTGTAAACACAGGCTCCCATTTTTCCTGATCTAAAAGTAGTTCACTTGGAGGTGAGTCCATGCATGTCAAAACCAGGTTGCCTTTCACTGAGGTATGTACTCTTGAATTGAATTGAATTGAATTATATTTTTGTCCCTACTGAGTCTATGACTATGAAGGACTGCTAAAAGTAGACAAATAGCTACCAGAATTTACTAGTTTTTATATATGTTTGATTTCAATATTTTCCAATTGATATTGAGGGTCTTGCCCTGATAAAATTTTTCTTAATCCTCCTCTTTCTTTGATTTGATTCCTACACAACTCTTCCTGCATTATCTCCCCCTTCCAACCTTTCCAAATGCCACCTCCTTGTTGATATTCTTGTTTTGTTTATAGATATCAGGATTTTTTTAATCCCTATCTTTGTACTCAGCAATAATTTAAGGCTGAGTTGGTTTCCATTCAGGCTCTTTTTGAGTTCTGTTCTTTCATGTCTATAGTTACTGCAGCTTAGCAGGAGATGCTCAGGTGTTTCTCGCTTGCTACATCTACACCTGTCATTAGTTCTCTGCCTTTGCCTATAGAAATAGTTGTTATTGTAGCCATGACCAGTTTTGAGTTGATAAAAGGCACTGGCCACCTTTCTTTCTATTCCTGATGGTATATTAATTTTGCTACTGATTTTCCAGCTGAATATCTTTCTATATTTGAGCGGATTTTTTTGCAGTTTTTGGTCATTCCTTGATAGATAGACTAGCCATTGCTGCTGAGATCTTTTTTGGATAAGATGACTAGCCATTGAAAAGCTAGTCTCATTGACCTCTGGTGAAATCTTTGATGCTTCCTTTGCCAGTTTATCAGCCACCTCATTCCCCTCTATTCCCTGGTGACCTGGAATCCAATGAAGCTGAATAGTAGATTGTTTGCTGTGAATTGATAGCCCAGCTGCTACTGCCCTGAGCTGACAGGCCTGTCCAGGTTTGTCAGAGGGAGTCTGCAATCTGTGAAGTACTGCTTGGCTATCAGTGAAAATATGGAAGCTCATTCCAGGCTGAGCTTGCAAGCTTGCATACTCCATGGCTAGAATGATGGCTTCCAGCTCTCCATTGTAAACCATGGCTTCTGGTCCTATATTAGTTTGATGTTAATGTTGGATTCTGCTGCAGCTCCCAGTTGCTGCAAAGCTGACTCCAACACCAGTGCTTTCTGCCATCCATGATGCATCTGTGTTAATGAATGTTGTGGAAGACCAGTCAGTCTGTTGGAGCAAAGATTGATGTTTATTTGCTGCTTCATCCTTTGGGATCTTATCAATAATTACTGTAAAAGGGAGGGCCTGCCTCCATGGTCTGAAATGAAAATGTTTTATTTGCTCCATGGCATCAAAATCCACCGGGCTCTCAATTGAATGCCTTATCCTATCAAGCTGTGTAGGCTTGGCTAGTTCAAGCTCGGAATTTGCTTCCATATTTACTGGATGGAATTTGGAGAGTTGACATAGGCGGAATGCATACTGCCTCATGTTTCTAAAAAGCCTGACCCTTGGTGGTGCAAGAGCCGCTTCCACCTCCATAGGCAGAATTGGAGCAGTCTTGAATACCCCCAGTATCTTTCTCAAGGCTAAGTTCTGTAGTTTCTGGAGTGATGTTGTTATGAATTCTTGCCCCTTACACCAGATGACAGAACCATAATCTGCAATACTAGTGACACAAGCAAGATAGATTTGTCGAAGAGCAGCTGGTGAGAGGCCCCTCTCTGTGTTGGCAAGTCTAGCCATCCTATAAAATGATTGCACTGCCTGAGATGATCTGACCTGGACATGTTTCTTGAATGTCAATCCAGGGTCAAACCAGATGCCAAGCCATTGCACTGATTCCACAGGTTTAACAATATTGCCATTAGTTAGTTTTATTGCAAAGTTTCCTGCATTTTTCTTTCTTGTGAAATGCATCAGTTCTGTCTTTGAAAGATCAAACTGGACTGCATTCTTGGTACCCAGCTCAAAGATCTGGGCTGCTTCCCTCTCAAGAATTTTGATGTTTTTCTTCAGGCTGGTTGAGGCTGTTGTCAAAGTGATGTCATCCATGTAGGAGATAACTTTGACAGCATTTCTCCTGAATAATCCCTGAATATAGATAAGGAATAGAATTGGTGATACAGGACTCCCCTGAGGAATACCTGTATTTATCTCACTAAATTCCTCTTTTTCTCCATCAAATGACAGCTGTAGGCTTCGTCCCTCTAAGAAAGATCCAACCCAAGCTATAAGTTTGATGGGTAATTTAAGCTTATGTAGTATATGTAAAAGTTGATTCCTAGCCACATGATCAAAAGCACCTTTGACATCCAGGAAGAGAGTTGATGTAACCAGATTCAGTTCAAGCATTATCAGGAACACCTATTTTTCCGACACCACATTTTCGACCACAAATTTTGTAAAAATCGCTCGAATTTAAATTACTCAACAGATTCGTTTTCGCATCACCAAGACCTACATTTGCATCTAATTTTCGACCCTACTAGCATACTGGTGGGCGAAGAAAATGGATATTGACTCTGATCCTCCATCTGGGGGCTCATTACCTTCATCACCACCACCCTTAATATTGATCAGTTAAAATTATATTCAAAGAATAGATACCTGAATTATATTTAAGGATACTGATAAAGATTGAACAAATGAAGAGTGTTGGTGGAAGTAGAGTGGTTGATCATGAACAAGAAGTGTTGCTGTATTGATAAAATGATGATGAACTATCTAAGTGGGAAATGCCTGGCTTATATACATGAATAGGTGATCTGTGCACTTAGTCTAAGCTAAATCATGTGACCTATCTGTTTGTCCTACTTGTCTTCCTACCCAACTCAATGACACTTGAGTGATGATTTTCAACACTTAATTCACCTACCATCTCAACCACGGCTCAATCAGTCTATCTGTAGCGGTAATCTAACTCTTCCAACCTCAACTGATCCATTAAGATCAACCTCATCTTCATACAACAACCCTACAACCCTACAGCCATGGAGACCAGTTCTGATCCCCTTTCTGCTCCTGTGTCATGTGACAGGAAAATATTTTCACCCTCTAAGCGGAAATTTGGCCCAAGCTCCTCTGAACCAATGGAGTACCCAAAGCCACCTAAGCTAAACAAACCTACCACCACCTATTCATTTGCACTCTCTGCTGATGATGCAATCTATGCAGCTAGGGATAAAATTCTTGAGGCCTACAAATTGACCTTTGACAGAGATAGGCAGACAAGGATCTTAGATTTGCTGCAAATTTTTCGAGACTTTACTGAAAAAGACATTCTTCCAGGAGAAGTACTCAGAGGCAATACCACTACACCAAAAGTTGTGGAAAAAAAAATTGTTCCAATTATCTCCAAACCTAATATCACACCAAAACCAGTACAGATGGCCACCAACAACTTCCCTAGCTCATCCAGCCAGCCTAAAAAACTTGCTAGCTATTCAAGTGTTGTAGCCTCAAACATCACTCACACCAATCACACCACTAATACCACTATACCATCAGACTAAAACTGGACCAAAATTAACCACAAGAAGACAAAGCTACCTCTATCCAAACCACTTCCACTACCTTCACCAAGCAACATGGCTCCTTCTGCCCCAAGAACTCACTCTAATACTCCTGATGCTGACACACTCCTAACTCTTGTCTTGACAAAGGGGGCTACAGTACCTGCCTACAATGCTATCAGTGTTAGGGACAACATGAACAGACTTCTTGGCAAGAAAGCTGTGGCAAGAGTCCACACCTCTCCTAAAAACAACCTTGTGCTCACCTGCTTTGACTTTACCCCAGATGAGCTACTATCTGCACAGGACAAATGGATCATGCTCTTCGGAAAATGGCCAATTGACACCATTCAAAAAGTGAATAACTTTCCAAAACTTGTAGCCTATGGGGTACCAACAAGTCTACCAATAACTTCTTTTCAAGAGGAAGTTGAAGATTTCAACCTGGGTGTGGAAGTAATTGGCATTCCAAGATGGCTTACAAATAATCCTAATGGCCCTACTTGTCCTGTCATCTTCAGCATCACTTCTGAAGAAGAGAAAAATAAGATTCTAAATAGAGGGATACTAGTTGGAGGATTGCTTCTCAAAGTATCAAACTACAAGCTTACTACAAGCCGAACTCAGTGCAAGAAGTGCCTGAAATATGGTCACCTCTTCTTGACCTGCAAGAGAGATCCTGTCTGTGCAGTCTGCAAGGGCTGTCACCTCACCACTGAGCACAAGTGCAACACCTGTGCAACCTCGGACAACTGCACCCATCATCCAGTGAAGTGTGCCAACTGCAACTCTGGGAGCCACACAGCTCTTCAGAAACATAACTGCGAAATCTACAAGGCACTTTTATGATAGATCACATCAAAATTTGCCAGCACAATACTGCCAGAGGGAGAGAATTCCTTCAATCATTCTTCGAGGTGGCCCTGAAGGAAGATGCATCAATTCTTTGTATTCAGGAGCCTTACCTCTATTATAATAAAAGAACCAAAAAATACTCACCTCTTTCTCACCCCTCCTATATTCCAATTGTCCCACACCAAGATACTTCTTTTCGCCCTAGAGTCTTGATTTATATCAGGCGACATTGTACAATTAATGTTTCACCAAGACTAGACCTTGTTCACGACCCAGACATGCAGCTCCTCCAGATAGATGCACCTGGAGAATCATTCCATCTTTTAAATATCTATAATGAAAAATCTCAAGACACATCTCAGCCTACACTCACTACTGAACGACTTTTACAGCTGGATATAAAATGGGATAGACCTTTTTTGCTTCTTGGAGACCTCAATCTTCATCAGCCATCTTGGAACCAAGCCATCAACTCACCTTCACCAAATGCAGAAGCTTTTGCTAACTACATGGAGAAAAACCAAGCCACTCTCCTTAATGACTTCACCATCATTGAAGAGTTTGGTGGAACCTCCCACAGATCTAACACAAAGAAAATGTCCATTATTGATCTAACCTATTTTTCTGGCTTTCAGAGGCTTCAATGGCATAACTGGAAATATAGTGAGTGTACAGGATCAGACCATGAAGTTATAAGCTTTGAAACCTCAATTACTTCACCAATTAATAATGCTGGATAAAATTAACCTGCTAGTTTCAACTTGAAAAATGCTAACTGGGATATCTTTGGAAATATGCACACTTTCGAAAAGCGCCTTTTCATCAACAACTTCGGCCAACCATCAGATACGACAATATAAACTTAATATTCGATTTCGCATCGTCAACAGCTTTCGATTAATATAATTGTCGATATCTAAGACCCAATATTGCAACATTTTTCGACAAAATCCCGATTTTCAACCCTCTAGACCAAATAACCACTCAATTTTATCCACAACTTCCGCCCACCATCAGATACGGCTCTGAAAATTCGATTTTCGTTTTCGCATCGTCTTTAGCTCTCCATTGATATACTTATCGACCCGCACATCTTCATATTACAATATATTTCGACCAAAACGCCATTTTCGACCCTCTGGACGAAAAATTTTCACCCCTGCCTTGCCAAGGCTCGACGCGTCACGCGTCACTCGTTTCAGACGCGTGATCAGGTGGTCCAAAAGAGAATCACGTGACTTTATTCTTTAATTAATATTGGAAAAAAAAATATTTTTAAAAAAAAAAACACCCAGCCCCAGCAATAAGTCAGGTGACTTGTTCCTTGTGTCACGTGACATTTTCCTAAATAATTCATATACAAATAAGGATAAAATTTTTTTCAATTTTTTTTATCTTGATTTAGTCATTATCCTGATTATATCAGCAGTAAAACATGTTTCAAATGGCCAATAACTCTCCCTCTTCACCAGGGAGCCTACCAACATTACCTTCCTCCCCAGAGATAAACATGGCAAATGCCCCAAGGTTGTCATCATCTATCTGGAATAAAGATCTGTCACCTAAGCCATCAAGGCTACTATCTTCTGCTCAGCCAGTCAAATTGTCTGCAAAAATTGATTTATTCAGCAGTGATCCCATAGCATCCACAGATCTTGGGGCTAATCATTTATTCAATAAAATACCATTTTCTAAACAGCCTCGAAAACGAGGCCAACTTTTTACACACAACCACAAATTTCTCATTGATATTTGATTAAGGATCATTACGTCAAGCGCTTTCGATTAAGGTATTAATCAGCCAATTTGACTGGCTGGTAAAAGAGTTACCATAGTCCAAAGTTTGGCTAGAGATTTGGAGCCCAATTTGGGTGAAAGCCCCAAGCTTCTGATCAACAACATTTTTCAACAGCCTTCTATCGATACAAAATTTTGACGACATATATTTCAGATACATCTCTAACTCCATACAAAATTTCAGCAATATTCCACGATTTTTGACCGAGTAATAAGGGTTGAAAGATTTTAGGAACGAATTTTGCGACGAATTATGTCACTAGTCAGAAGAGGTCACCCTACATGAAAAATTTTCATTGGTCAAAAACGCGTTACGCGCCGTTTACGCGTCATTTCAGGAAAAAATAATTTCCCGAAAATCACGTGATATTTAATCACGTGACCTAAATAAAAGAAATTCAAACAAAAATCAAAAAAATATAATCAAAAAAAATATAATCAAAAAATAAACAAAGTTTGAAAAATTATAAAAAACCTTAAAAAAAATAGCCAAAATATAGTCAGATATAATCATATATTCTTTTAAAAAAACCACTTCAAAAATGTCTATTTATGATCCAAAATCACCACAAATAGACAGTGATCCTTTTTATGACCCAGCTTTGCCTATGATGGATATGGATCAAAATCAATACCACTCAGCTAACAGCCAACTTGCACTAATACCCCAGCTTTCATCAGAGGAAGATTTCCCACCACTATTGCCCAACCCAAAGAGACCCAAATTGAATAACATTGATGAAGAAATGGACTACAGCAGTGATCCAATTGCTGGACCATCAAATACTCAACGCTATATAGACCCAAACCCATCTGTGAAAGGGAAGGGAAAGGAAACCCTGGCCTCCTCCATCCATGCAACACCAGCTGTTGAAATGAAGCAAGGCCAAGAAACAACAACAACTGTGCTATTACAGGCTAGGGACTTAATTGTAAAAGCATACCATCTCACCAAGGACCGAAAAGAACAATCCCAACTACTGGATCTTCTGGAAGTGTTTCGAGAATACACTGAAAAAGGGAATATAAGCAAGGCATCCACAATTATTGCATCACAGGTTGCCAACTTAGAGACTGCTACAAGGCAAATTGAAACAAAGGCAAGGGCCCTAAACAAAATTGTGACACCTGTAGTGCCTTGAGTGCAAAATAGAGGTCCAACTACAACTTTTCATCAACTATGTACTCAACAACATCCCCAGCAAAATACTATGGCATCTATGGCATCAATGGCATCTATAGCAGCAAGAGGCATAGGTGAATCCACAGAACCAATGCAATGGACAGTTGTGGGAAAGAAAGGCCAGCCTCAAATAGCCCGACCCCAACAACCATCCCAGCCTAAGAATAAGATAATTCGAAGAGTCATCCTAGTACAGGATCCAGAGGCAATCAGCAATTTCACATCATTTCATGCAAGAAACCAAATCAATCAAATGTTTGCATCAAATGGGATTAAAGGACCAGTGGTCAACACAGTTTTGAAGACACAGAATGGGAATATTGCCATCACCACTACAGAGGAATACTCTGCTGACTTTTTCCTTGAGAAGAAAGCAATTTGGGAAAAAATCATACCCTTTACAACTGTGCAAAAGGACAAGCCATGGTACAAGGTGATTGCCCATGGTATACCTCTTGCGGACTTTGACAATGAAGATGGTATGGAGATGATCAAGTCAGAGGTCAAAACTTTCAACAAGAGGATGAATCCAATTGGAATGCCACACTGGATATCAACAAGAGAAAACCGACAAATCAAACAGGCAGGATCAGTGGCCATTGCATTTGCCACACAACAAGAAGCAGAACGTGCCATCCGGAACAGACTTTATATTGCAGGAATCAGTTCAAGAGTCACCAAGTTCTACAGTGTAGCTCAGACCACCCAATGCAACAAATGTCAGGCCTTTGGACATGTAGAGAGCTACTGTCGACGAAATGCAGCCTGCAGACTCTGTGGAGCACGAGACCATAGCACTCAGCAGCACTACTGCAGTGTGTGCAAAGCCAAAGGAGTCCAATGCAGTCATCTGGCCCCAAAGTGTGCCAACTGTGAGGGAGACCACACAGCTAATTCAAAGACCTGGCAGGTTTACCTGAGCATTCGAGACAAGACTGAAGAGATTGAACTTTAATGTCTGGTACACCAGAAATTAAGGTCCTCCAAATAAATTTAAACAAAAATCAATTTGCAACAGAGAGTGCCTTACAAAGGGCAGTTGAATTCAATATTTCAGTAATAGCTGTACAGGAGCCTTGGCTGATCCCACATGAAAGAATACAGCCAAGCTTCTTTAATACTAGATCAATGAACCACCCAAATTTCATTCAAATCTTCCCAAACTCACCACCACATCAAAGACCCCAAACAATGATCTATGCTGCTTGTCAACTAGGTCCAAAAATTAAGCTTTCCCCCAATTCACCCCTTGACCCTGACCTCCAAGTTCTTGATATTATTGATGGAACCAAGTCAATCACATTAATTAACATATATAACCAAGCTCGAGAAAATGGCTATACTATTCAAACTCTGTCACATTACCATTTTGAAAACAGAAGGACTCTATTTCTAGGAGACTTTAACTTGCACCATCCTAGATGGGAGCCAGAAGCAAGTAGTACTAATGAGACAGAAATGTTCATTGAATAGCTAGACAGCTTAGGTATGGAGCTCATGAACTCCCCAGGACAAGGTACATTTTACAGACCGCACATGAGGAAACCAACAGTGATTGATCTCACATTTGCATCCCAGGCAATGACCTACCAGATTAAAGACTGGCAGACATTGGAGGACCTTGGATCAGATCATTATGGAATAATGTTTACTGTGGAAAGCGAATTTGATAAGGTACAGCATCCAATAGGGAAATCCACATTCAATACCAAACATGCAGATTGGGGTAAATTTAACTCTTTTTTAATTAATTTGGTTGAAAACTGCCCTGCTCTCAATGCAGAGAGACACAGGATGTTGCGCGGAACCCATAAGAGTCTACAATATCTATTAGTTGGTTCAACAGAATATACAGATCAGCTTGACATAGCAGCCCAAAACCTCACAAATATCATCAAAGAAGCAGCATGTCTAAGCATCCAACTTCTCAAAGAAGGGCTAAGAGTAAAACCATGGTGGACACCTGAACTCAAACAACTGCAAAAAAATATGAGCAGGTGTCAAAGGTTCCTCTAAGCCAAATAAAAGGATGTGGAATTAAAAGCCAGGTACTGCCATGCAAGAAATATATACTTCTCATCCATCAAGAATGCTAAACAGGCCCATTGGAACAGATTCTTGGAGAAAGGAGATGCCAAATCAGTCTTCAAGGCAATGGCTTATACCAAAGATTACAAGGTTCACAAAGTCCCTCCCATCATAAATCAAGATGGGGTTGTTATGGAGTCATTTGAGGGCAAATGCAAAAGTTTTCAAAGCATTCTTTTTCCATCTCCACCCAGTTGTTCACTGCCAAAATTAGAAGGATATCAGTCTGAAAATTGGACTTGGCCAGAACTCACAAAGAATGAGCTACAGAATGCATGCTCAGCAAAGATCAAAGGAAAGACACCTGGGCCAGATGGAATCACCCATGAATTGATAAACAGGGCATACAATGCCATTCCAGACACATTCTTCCAAGTTTATTCCCAACTAATTGATATTGGCTATCACCCAAAATGCTGGAAACAGGCAACAGGAGCAGTTCTTCGGAAGCCAGGTAAGCCAGATTACCAACAACCAAAGGCCTATCGAGTGATTTCATTACTCAATTGCCTAGGGAAAGTAAGTGAAAGAATATTGGCAAAGAGACTGAGCTACCTTGCTGAGACTACCAATCTTCTGCATCCATCTCAGATAGGAGGAAGGCTCAAAAAATCAGCTCTTGATGCAGCTCTCCTACTGACTAATGAGATTGAGACAAGCAGGCAAATGAAGCAGATTTCATCAACCATATTTCTGGATGTCAAAGGTGCTTTTGATCATGTAGCAAGGAATCAACTGATTAGGGTGCTCCTAAACTTAAAAATGCCCGAGAGTTTGATAAGCTGGGTAGCTTCCTTTCTAGAACATAGAACACTTCAACTTAAATTTGATGGTGAAGAAGAGAGGGTACAAGGAATCAAAACCGGAATACCTCAAGGAAGCCCCATCTCGCCCATTCTATTTCTCATCTATATCAGAGACATTTTCAAGACCAAATCTATTCATACCCTATCATATATGGATGACATTGCAATCACCACTACTTCAACAAGCATGAAACGAAATGTAAAGATACTAGAAAGGGAAGTAAGGCAATTATTTGAGTTAGCTGAATCAAACTGTATCCAATTTGACCCGTCAAAGACAGAATTGATGCATTTCACCAATAGAAAGCATCCAAAAATTATCCCTTGACCCTACCTGATGGACAAGTAATAATTCCTAAAGACTCCATCCGTTGGTTGGGTATCTGGTTTGACCCAGGACTCAAATTTCGAGGACACGTCTCCATTAGAACAGCCCAGGCTACAAGGCATTTTTCAGAATGGCTAGATTAGGTAACACTGAACGAGGACTTTCACCAGCAGCTATGACACAAATTTACATTGCTTGTATTATAAGTATTGCCGATTATGGATCAGCTGTCTGGTGGAAGGGACAGGATTTATTGTGGCATCACTGCAGACTTCAAAATTTAGCCATGAGGAAAATTCTTGGAGTATTCAAAACTTCACCATTCTCCCATGGAAGTTGAATCATGTTTACAACCACCCAGAATCGAATGAGAGCTAATATGTCCAAGTTTGCTTTCAGGATGTTGAAGCTACCCCAAAATCATCCTGTAAACCTCGAGATGCAGGAAAAAGATTATATTCTCCCTAAACCAACCCAAATCATGAGAATTAAATGCATTCAAGATATAATGTTGGATGATCCAACAACTGAGAAGATAATTTCCCATTCTTTCCCACCATGGTTTGAAAGACCTAAATACACAGTCCACATAGAAAATGGAGCCATTGAACAATTGACAGAATATCACCAACTTAGATGCACTAGTGTTAACTGGGCAAATACAACACATATCTATACAGATGCCTCGTCTCATACCAAAAGCACTGGAATTGGAATTGGTATTGTAGTCACCAATACACTGGCCATTTCACATACCAATCAATGTCAAATATTGGGGACAAAGTTTTAGTCTACAATGGAGAATTGGAAGCAATTACACAGGCTCTCGAATTGCTAGTACAAGGTGCAACCCAGGACAACATTTTGAAATATTTTCTGATAACCAGGCGGCACTACAAAGGCTGGCAACCCTTTCAGACTATCCTGGGCAGTCCTGCCAGATAAGAGCTTTAAGTGCAGCAAACCTAATTTCAGATAAAATGCTTCAGTATCATTACACTGGATTCCTGGACATTCAGGTATCAAAGGCAATGAAATAGCAGACAAACTAGCAAAGGAAGGGTCAAGATTGCCTCCTGAAAAACACGAATTGAGCATTGCCAAGATTGGAGCTCAGATGAAAAGCAATATTAGAAACCAATGGCTTGAATTTCTCTATAGTATGGATAGAAAATTACACCCAAAGTTATCATCCTATAAGAAAAAATACCCATGGAAATTGAATAACAAAATTCTTGTGCCATCTGAAGCAAAAAGGGCTGTATCTAGTGCTTTCTTTCAACTAAAGCTAGGCCATGGATACAACAAGGCATACCTTTACAAACAAGGACATAGCACTAATGATAAATGTAGATGTGGGAAGCGAGAAACACCAGAACATCTTCTGCTCAGTTGCAGCAATTACAAGCATAAGAGGAAAGAACTCAAAGAGAAATTGAACAGCAATAATATCACATTGAAGCTAGTCCTTCATACCAAAATAGGAATAGAAAAATTGATGGAATACATTGACAGCACTAGAATCTCAACCAGAGCATGGCATCTAGAGAGAAGGGATGAAAATTCAGAATAGGAATAAGATAAATAGAATCTGGAAAAAATTTACAAACAATGAAGTGTGTAGGGATTTTCTATTCAGAATATAAAAGGTATAAAGTTTTAAACAAAAATATAAATCATTATAAGGGAAATAAATAATTTTCTCTATCTATATCACAAGGCTTGACCCTTACTGTCCAAGAGATCAAAGCTAAAAATTTTAAAATTGGAATAAAATTAAAAAATGTAGCTAGTATCTTATTTATAGATTCTGGGAGTCCTCTATAGTCATTGACTCAGTTAGGACTATAATATAAATCTAATCTAATCTAATCTAATCTAATCGAAAACGAGGAGCCTCACCAACCATTCTTTCAGCAACCCAGGCTTCAAAAATGGTGAAAATTGCTGCCCCATGCATCATAAAACACACCTTTGAAACTGCCATTTTTGAGGCTCGAGACTTATTGATCAAAGCATATAGTCTAACAAATGACAAGCACAAGCAAGCAGCAGTCTTGGATCTTGTCCAGGTTTTTCGCTCTTTTACTGAGGAGGGGAAGGTTATCACCATTGAACCAAAAGGGAATGAAGGGCCAGATGAGCCAAATCATGAGAAAGTTACTGTTTTAGAGGCTCCAAAGCCTCCATCTTATGCACAGAAGCTTCGAGAGGGTATTCCACAAATGCCAACAATCAGGGGACTTCCTTCAAAGCCAGGGATGATGGTATTAGGCCGCAAAGCACCAATTCAAGATACAGCATCAGCTGCTTCACCAACCAAGGCTCCTCTTACCAACACTAATTCTGTTCTTCAAGCTGCAACTAGGGTCACGCCCATGGCTATTGCCACAAATTCAACCAATGAAAATGTAATCACTCTGGTTACAAGAACAGGCTTTTTTTTTTTTTTTTTTGAATCATATTGTGTTCAGCTATCTAGCTATGACAATCTAACATCTATTTAATTTTACATTTAAGAATCACACCAGTTAACGCCCTAGCTCACTTCTCCATATTACAATATGTCCATTATTTGTGAGCCTATATCATCTCCTTTGTATGCTGACATACACTTGGATGTTTTCAAAAATTGTAGAAGGGCTTCCTTCCCCCTTTTGGTTCTTAATAAAATTTGTAATGAAAGAGGCTTTATATCAGCAAATGTTACGGGATTAATCCCTTGTGTTTGTACTGTCTGCGCCAGTACGGTAGGGATGGAATATAGGGCCTAGCCAGCTACGGGGGCTACCAATGTTGCGGTCTGGATATGGTTGCTTAGCAACATAGATTGTAATGATTGGTGCTGACAATTACAATTCCTTATGTATACAGCGAGATGTAGGAAATCTTCTTTCTCTAGATATCATTAATTAACTGATTTATTCTGGACTTGCTCTGCTGTATACCAACACCAATTGATCCGGCGACAGCAAATGCCGATTCCCTTTGCTCGAAAAATCTAGAACAGTGAAGAGTTAAATGTTTAGTAGTCTGCTTTTTAGCCTTGCAAAAATTGCAGCTTTGATTTTTAACTTTCCCAATTATACTCAGGTAAGCTCTGGTATTCCCTATCCCAGTTCTTGCCTGGAAAAATGCTGATTCAACCATCCTGCTGTGGTTTTGAAAGTGAAATGGTTGTAAGGAAAAGGTTGGTATGTGTATCTGAGCTTGGATTCTGTAGAACTTGCCAAGCCCCCTAGACCTTCTTCCCTCCTCTTCTCTGAGAACTTCAGTTTGCCAGTCATTATGCCAAGCTTCTAAAATATATTCTGTTGCTTTCTACTTTCGAAAAGAATGGGATGTAAATTTGTCTTTTCTTGAAGCTGTCTTTTTTACTGCTCCTTTTGCAAGTGAGTCTGCATACAAGAACAGGCTGTACCTTGCCATCCTATCAGGCATACACAGTCAGGGAAAATATTAACAAAATCCTTGGGAAGCGAGCAGTCTCAAGGGTTCACACCTCACCTAAGGGAAATCTAGTTCTAAGCTGCATGGATGCCACACCAGCCGAGCTCCTCCTTGATCAAGAAAAATGGCAAGGACAATTTGAAGGATGGCCCATCAAGCTGGCCCAAAAAATTAATCACTGGCCAAAAATGGTAGTGCATGGGGTTGCTACATGCATACCAATAAATAAATTAAACTGTGAGATTGAGACCTACAACAAAGATATTCAAACACAGGGTGAGCCAAGATGGCTCACAAAATCACCTGAAAAGATGAACAGAGCTTCAGTGGCCTTTTGTGTCAAAACAGAGGAATAAAAGACCAGGCTTATTAAATCTGGTGTTTTAATTGGAGGACAACTTTTGAAAGTTGTCAACTTTCAACAATCAACCCAAAAGACGCAATGTAGGAAATGTCTCCAATTTGGTCACCACTCTGTTTCCTGCAGAAAATTACCAGTGTGTGCTATCTGTCTGGGTGCACATTATACAAACAGCCACAAGTGTTCTACTTGTAGTGCAACTCAAAGTTGCATCAATCATGCAGTACAATGTGCAAACTGCAAATCTAACACCCACCTGGCATTCCAGAGATTAGACTGTGATTACTACAAAGCTTTAACATGCTAGATACACTCAAATTTAGTCAACACAACACTGCAAGGGGTCGAGAGATCCAGCAGTCACTCTTTGAGGTTGCCCTCAAGGAGGAATCTGACTTTATTTTTGTGCAGGAACCACACATGTTCCATCACAGTCCAACAAACTCTTTTAGACCTATTCACCACGCATCATACCACCTTATTCCACCACTTCTAACAACTAATCTACGGCCCAGAGTCCTCACCTATGTGAAGAAATCCAGCCAGCTTCAAGTAAGCCCGAGATTTGACTTGGTGTCAGACCCAGACCTTCAGATACTAGAAGTGGAACTACCAAGTGAATCTCTCTATGTGATTCACATCTACAATGAGAAGCCAACTTCTGACTACTCAACACAACTAACACTAGAAAGATTCCTTGATTGCCAGTTGAAACTAGACAAGCCATTTCTCTTCCTTGGAGACTTCAACCTGCATCATCCAGCCTGGAATCCTCTAGTTCAAAATAGTACCCTCCTTGCAAACAAGCTTGTACAATACTTGGATAAGACCAATGCCTACCTCCTCAATAATTCATCTGTCATTGAAAAGTATGGAGGGACATTTCATAGGTCAAACTCAAAGGGTACTTCAATAATAGACCTTACCTTTGTAGGGGGATTTCGACAGCTGAGATGGGGGAATTGGAAATATGGTGAATCCACTGGATCAGACCATGAGTTAATCATATTTGACTGCCTCATTCCATCAGAAAACTACCACTCCTCCAGCAACAACAGTGCCAACAATCCACTGCCTTCCAAGTTCAATATCAAGAAGGCTGACTGGAGTATGTTCAGGAGCAAGCTTATTTTTCTGCAGTCTCAGTCACAGCAACAGCTAGAGGAAGCTATTAACAATGGGAATGTAGAACTAATTGCAGCTTTAATACAAAGTGTGGTACACACTGCAGCTTAAAATTCAATACCACTGCTTAAAATTACCTCCAGATCTAAGCCATGGTGGACTAAAGAGCTTACCTCACTCAGACAACAGTTCTATAAGTTACGGAGGCTACAGAAATTGTATCCAAATGTTTGGAATGCTGAGAGATCTACAGCTGCTAGAAACAAATATTTCCAACAAATTCAACACACTAAAAAACAACATTGGTATAATTTTCTAGCTACAGCAAAGGAAAAGATGGTATTCACAGCTTATAGCTATTCAAGGCCAGATAGGTACCAGACAAGTATGATACCATCACTCATCTACACACCAGTCCAACAGAATGCACCAGTACCAGCTACTACTTTTTCGGACAAGTGCAAAGCCCTTGCCCACACCCTCTTTCCACAGACTCAGGACCCAACTTCAGCTGACTGCATAGAAGAAAGCTTCGGATTGGAAACATCACAGCAGAAATTATCTGCAAGAGGAAACCATCATTGGGATTGGCCAGAATTAACCATGGATGAGATACAAAATGCCCTACCAAAGAAGATCACTGCCCCTGGCCTCGACTGCCTTGACTGGACTATCATCAGGAAAGCTATGACAATCATCCCACAATTCTTCTTTCAAGTATATCACAGCCTATTTAAGCTTGGTCAACATCCAAACCAGTGGAAGAATGCAGTGGGTATAATTATTCCCAAGAGAAATAAAAAAGACTATAGTTCACCCAAAGCCTATAGACCTATTTCCCTTCTCCCCTGTCTCTCTAAACTGCTGGAAAGAATCTACTCCAACCGCCTTTCATTCTTAGCTAACACCAACTGTGACCTTTTGCATTCAAGTCAACTTGGAGGTCGAAAGCAGAGATCAGCCATTGATGCTGCACTATTATTGGAGGAGTTCATTGAGAAGAATCTGAATAAGCAAAGAATTGTCTCAACTGTCTTTCTGGACATCATGGGGGCATTTGATCAACTTCAGCCTTCGAGACTAATCAACACACTGCAATCTTTACAACTACCAACAACTTTGATCTCATGGGTACAGTCATTTCTCTCAGACCAGACCATTCAATTTCTTTTCAATGGGCAGCTAAGTCATGAGTTTCCAGTGACTGGAACCCCTCAGGGTAGTCCAATCTCACCAATACTTTTCCTGCTGTTCATCCGGGATCTCATCCCCAAAGTATCAAAAAATGACCATCTCCAGCTATCCTATATGGACGACATCTCAGTCTCAGTGTCATCAACCTCTGTTGCAAAGAATTTGCAGAACCTCAAGCTAATCACAAGGGAGTTGTTAAGTGAGGCCAAGAAGTTATCAGTCACATTTGAGATAGAAAAGTCAGAATTTATTCATTTCTCTCACAGGAAGGAGCAGCCTACATCTCCACTGATCCTCAGTGACAACATAACCCTTGAGCCCAAGGAAGTTGTCAGGTGGCTAGGCATCTGGTTTGATAGAAGACCTAACTTTAAAACTCATGTAGACAAGAGACTTCAACTTGCCAATGGATCACTCAGCAGGATCCGAAATCTAGCCTCAGCAACAAGAGGACTTCCTTGTCATGCCCTTCGACAACTTACCTAGCCTGCGTCACTTCAGTACTTCACTATGGGTCTATACTATGGCATGGTAGGAGAGGCACTAGCACCCTATCAATTAAATATCAAAAACTTCAAAATCAACCACTTACAATCATAACTGGACCCTATAAAGGCAGTCCCATAAAGGCTCTTGAAGTTGAGGCATCAATAGAATAGAATAGAATAGAATAGAATAGAATAGAATAGAATAGAATAGAATAGAATAGAATAGAATAGATTAGAATAGAATAGAATAGAATAGAGTAGAATAGAATAGAATTTAATTTACGTCCCTACTGAGTCTATGACTATGAAGGACAGCTAAAACTATCTAAATAGCTTTAAGGTTCATAGTAAATTTGTATATATCTGTGCTTAATTTTTGCCAATAGATGATGAGGGTCATGCCCTATTTTGTTCCTGCCCTTAATAACAGTTCTCTCAACCTTTCTTGATTCTCCCTTCTTATCCATCCCCACCATTCTCATTCCTTTGAAGATGCCATCTTCTTGTTGATACTTTAGTCTTCTTGATATATTCAATGGTGTTTTCTATCCCAATTTTGGTGTGTAGCAAAAGCTTCATACTTAATTGGTTATTGTTAAGACTATTTATCAGCTGCCTCCGTTCGTGCCTGTAGTTGCTACAGCTGAGTAATAGGTGTTCTGGTGTTTCTCTCTTCCCACATCTACACCTGTCACTATCACTGAGCCCTCGCTTGTACAAGTATGCCTTATTGTAGCCATGTCCAATTTTGAGCTGATAGAATGCGCTCACCACTTCTCTTGCTGTACCTGATGGTATTTTGATCTTGCCATTAACCTTCCAGTCAAACCTCTTCTCGTAGGATGAAGGGTTATATTTTAATCTTTTCTGTTTATTTTTCAGATAATTGAGCCATTGATCCTGAAAGCTGTGGTGAATGAGTGTCCCTGCCATGGCAAAGCTTGTCTCTTCCTTTTCAGGAGGAAGACATGATGCTGCTTTGGCAAGTCTATCTGCCATGTCATTGCCTTCAATACTCAGATGACCTGGAATCCAGTTGAGATTTATTGTTGAATTTCTGCTCTGAATAATCTTTCCAGCTGCTATAGCTCTGAGCTGGCAGGCCTGTCCTGGATTATCAGATGATTTTTTAAGTCTATACAGGGCTGCCTGGTTATCTGAAAAGACTTGAAAACTATGACCTGGCAGTGCATGCTGGCTTGCATACTCCATAGCCAGGACAATGGCTTCGAGCTCTCCATTATATACCAGGACCCTTGATCCAATATTAGTTTGAAATTGATGTTGAGTTCTGCTGCAGCTCCCAGATGCTACAATGCCTAACCCAACACCTGTGCTTTCTGCCATCATTGAGGCATCTGTGTAAATAAATGTTGTGGAGGTCCAGTCAGTTTGTTGGAGCAAAGATTGATGTCTCTCTGCTGCTTCATCCTTGGGGATCCTCTCAATTGTGGTTGTATATGGAAGGGCCTGCCTCCATGGTTTAAAAATGAATTGTTTAATCTGTTCTATTCCATCATAATCAATGAGATTTGTAACATCCTCTGATAGTTATAGACTTATATAGTATGTAAATAATAATTAAAAAAAAATATATAAAAAATGAGATTTGTCATTGAATTATCGATCCTGCTGAGCTGAGTTGGCTTATATTATGGTTATGAGCTTAGGTTAGTGTCACTATGCATGCTGACCTTGTACGAGTATATAGATTGATGAGTTCAGGTTGTGGTTGAAGGTGTATCTGAGGTTCACTGTGTTAAATTATTCTATGCTAATTGTGTGCCGAGCACTCGCTACTTATACTCATGTGCGGCCGCTAGTCGGCTCCTGACCACATGAGCTTTCTCCTGCAGATATCCCAAACGATACAGGAACTACACGAACAGCGTAAACATCTAATCACGTTATGTACATGCAAGTATCCTAGCTGTATAACATGCCCATCACAACAGCTTATGAAGATCAATATGGCTGTTCACTCCCATGTTTACTGGATGAAATTTGGATAGCTTTGTTAGTCTTAGTGCAAATCTTTGTATATTTTTACGAAGTCTAACCCTTGGTGGAGCCAGAGCTGCTTCTACCTCCATGGGAAGAATTGGAGCTGTCTTGAAGACACCGAGAATTTTCCGAAGGGCAAGATTCTGTATTTTTTGCAGTGCATCTGCTATGTAATTTTGTCCTTTCCACCAGATCACTGAGCCATAATCTGCAATGCTGATAACACAAGCAAGATAGATTTGCCTCAGGGCAGCTGGTGAGAGACCTTTTTCTGTGTTTGAAAGCCTTGCCATTCTAAAAAATGACTGGGTTGCCTGAGATGTCCTGATCTGTATATGGTTTCTGAATTTTAGACTCGGGTCAAACCAGATTCCCAGCCATTTAATAGATTGGGATGGTTGCACTATTTCTCCATGGGGAAGTCTAATTGCCATCTCTTGTGCTAATTTTTTCCTAGTAAAATGCATGAGCTCTGTCTTGACTAGATCAAACTGAACTGCATCTTTAAGCCCAAAGTTGATGATCTTTGAAGCTTCTCTTTCTAGTATTCTGATATTTTTTTTTAAGCTAGAGCTTGCTATTGTCAGGGTAATATCATCCATGTACGAGATGATTTTCACTGTATTGCTGGTGAAGAGTCCTTGGATATAAATCAGGAAAAGAATTGGTGATATAGGGCTCCCCTGAGAAATACCTGTCTTAAAATCACTAAAGCTTTCCTTTTCACCATCAATCTCAAGTTGCAAATTCCTCTGCTCCAAGAATGAAGCTGTCCAGGCTATGAGGTTGAAAGGTAGCTTCTTTTTCTGCATTATTACCAGGAGTTGATTTCGGGCCACATGATCAAAGGCACCCTTCACATCCATGAAGAGAGTTGAAGGGATCAAATTTAGCTGTCTATTGGTTTCTACTTCATTAGTAAGAAGTAGTGCTGCATCAACAGCCGACTTCTTCAGGTGTCACGGTAGTAGCGTTGTAGTTGGCATGGTTTAAGGTCAAGCGACAACTGAGCCTCTAAAGACCTTTGTGTAGCTAGATAGTCTCTTCCCTTCTCATCGCACAACTCATGTGTAACATATACCTCGCACTTCGTACCATCGCACTGTGATATTTTGTGCGATCTCTTTTTACACCCTGTCGCATATTCCAGCCTGAAGATTTTCACTTTCAACATAATACCGCCAGTTTTTGTACCCTGACCTGCCTGTTTTGCAACCCGGTGAATATATTTGTTAAGAATACCTAGATCAGTAAAAATTTGCAATATTTACTCGATATCCAGCTTCCGATCAGAAAATCTCTAAGTTTATTTTTCAATTTCTGCTTTCAGATTTATATTAAAAATAAAAATAAAAAATAAGTTCTCTACTGCAGACTTGCAAAATGACCACTACAAATACTGAATTCAAGCATAGAATCAGTGAATCCTTTACTTCTTGTTTCCCTAATCTTTCTGGAGTTCTCTCCGAGTTCGATTTTTCTCACACGCTTGCAAACAGGCCCTTTTCCCCCCCGAAGCTAGCAGAAATCATCAATGTGCTCCCAAACTCGAACTTGGATGATGACGCAAAAGCCATTTTCGCTATGCTCCTTGCATTCGAGCATGGATTTGAAAAGATTTGCATGAAAGCAAGTGAAAATGAATTGGCATACAACGATGAGTGCTCTAGAAATGTAAGGGCGCGCAATGCTCGTGCAGCTACCGAAAACGAGAAGGACGTTCTTCGCGCACAGCTCGAAGCAGATAGAGCCACACTCACAAGAACTCGTGTTGAGCTTGCAGACTCACTGGAAAAAAACCTTGCGGCCGAAACCCAGCTCCAAATTGCAATCCTTCAAAATGCCCAAAACTACGTCTCAGGCGAAAGTACAGCTGCCAGAGCCCAAATTGCCCGTCTAACCCAAAAGGATCCAAATAAGTTTACGGCATTAATGAATGAAAAGAACCCCGTCCAGCGTCAGGAGAAGTACGACACTTTCAAGACACAAGTACAAGGGGTAATATTGGTTGACTCTGCATGCTTTCCAACTGAGGCATCCAAAATATTATACATATGTGGCTTAATGGATGGCCACGCTTGGGATGCAGTTTGTGACGGTCATAAGTCGATCACCGCTAATTTGAATGATTCCTCGCAATGGCAGTGGCAGAATGAGAATGCGCTCTGGGAAGATCTTGACAGCCGTTACGTTCTATTTAACTCGGCAACACTTGCAAGGAATACGCTGGATTATTATTCTCAAGATAGCCCAAAAAACGGTACTCGACCATACAGTGAATGGAAAGCTGAATTTATCAGGCTTTCTAACCGCGCCATGTTAGGTTCACGGGAAAAAGTTGATAAATGGCGCAGATTTATTGGAGTTGACATCAAAAAGATACTTCAATCCCAGGTAGATAACCCAGGTGATGAAGATTTTCTTGGATGGGTTGCTAGATGTGACAATATTGCGCGCAATCAACTTCAGGAGGCTCACTATGATACAATCAATCACTCTAGCAGTTTAAGTAAGAATGCGACATTCAATGAGCCAGCCAAATACACTCCAGATATATCAGTTGCTGCTTCTGGATCCAATGTTCTAGATGACCCCATGGATATTAGCCGGCTTCAAATTTCTGATAGTGAAAGGCAGCGCCGGCGTAGTCAAGGTCTTTGTCTAGCCTGTGGTCAGAGCGGCCATATTGCCCGAGACCATCATCGGAAATTCAACCCAATCCCAATGCCGAAGCGTGCCAATATCACGTCAGCCTACAGTAGACAAAATTGCCAAGATATGGAGAATCGCTCTAGCATTCGACCTCAGAGCACTGATTCACAGGGCCTTTATGTAAATCCTCAGTTTTTTCCGCAGCCTCCTCAAATGCCCATGTTGTACTATCCCCTCATGCAACCAAAAATAGTGCCGCAGCAACGCCCTCAGCAACCAGCACAGCCTCGTTTGCGTGCCATAGGTGAAAATTCTGGATACATGTCTGATACTAGTTCTGATAATAGAAATCCTTATAGAATCCAAAATGAATCTGAAGAACTGGATCAGTTAAAAGGCAAACCTCTGATCTAAGCCGCGATCAGAGGTGTGATTGGTATGGTGAAGAGAATGAATCAATTCGAGCAGTGTTGTTAGATAACTCGCCTTTAGAGCTACGTTCTACTGGCTCTAGAAATTCAATGTTGCTTCAAACTCAACTCTCAGATCCGCGCACTAGTGACTCTTTAATATTCCACACCTCCAGTTTAATTGACAGCGGCTGTACAGCCTTCGCATTTGCAGACTCGGAGTCAATTGTAAAGCGCTTCAATATCTCAACCAAGAAACTAGTCAAACCCCGCAATGTTCGTCTAGCTGATGGTAGTACCCAAGCTACTGTTACCGACTATTTCACTATTCGCATGCATTTGGGCCAGCATTCAGAGATAATTGTGCTCTATGTGACAGTTCTGGGTGAGTGCAACCCAATAATCCTGGGTATGCCATGGCTTCAGCTTCATAACCCCCTTTGTGATTGGAATGCTATGACAGTTAATTTTGGCTCTCAATTCTGTCAGCGTCATTGTCTTCCATGGAGGATGTCAAAATCCGACTTATGCCTGCCCCCACAACTTTCTGGATTCCATGAAGCCCCACTAAAGATCCAGATCAAACCCCCTCCAACTACACCAAAGTTATATCAAGCCACTGTAGAAGATTGCCCTGATCATGATATTAAAGCTATATCAGATGATAACATGGAAATTTCTATGGATCTCTTACGAAGAAAAGTAGATCAAGTTGATGTTGACAGATTTCTTCAAGACAGGCACGAACCTTCAATAACTGATATCAAAGATCGCCTCCCCATAGAATTTCACAATTATATTGAACATTTTTTACCAAAAAATGCAAAGCTTTTACCACCACACAGACCATGGGATCATAAGATCGAGCTTTTACCAGGGAAGCAACCCCCATTCAACAAAAATAGATCATTTTCTCCTAGCAAACTTCAGTGTATCAAAAAATGGATTGACGAGATGTTAGAAAAGGGATTTATACGCAAATCATCTTCGCCTGCTGCTGCTCCGCTTCTTCTCGTTCCTGAACCTAGTGGTGGTGTTCGAATCTACCAAGATTATTGTGGACTCAATTTAGTCACTGTGAAAAACCGGTATCTGCTTCCTTTGATTTGGGAAACATTAGATTCAATATCTGCAGCTGAATTCTTCACTAAGCTTGATGTAATTGCCGCTTTCAATTGTGTTCGAATTGCAGAGGGCCACGAGTGGATGACTGCATTTACTTCTCGTTTTGGACTTTACGAAATGCTTGTAACACCATTCGGCTTGTGTAATGCGCCGGCCACCTTTCAGAATTATATCAATCATGTTCTCCACGATGCTCTCGACGACTACTGCACTGCATACCTTGACGATGTCCTGATATACTCAAGAACCAGAGAAGAACATACAAAACATGTTAGTGAAATAATTCGTCAACTTGGTGAAGCCCGTCTACAAATTGATATTGACAAATCGGAGTTTTACACAAAAAAGACCAAGTACCTGGGCCTAGTAATCTCCACTGAGGGACTTAGTATGGATCCTGAAAAAATTAAAGCTGTAGTTAGCTGGAAAGATCCCACAACAGTCAAGGAATTACAGCAATTTTTGGGCTTTGCGAACTTCTATAGACGGTTTATTAGGAATTATTCAGGAGAAGTCGAGCCTTTAACTCGTCTACTGCGAAAAAATGTGCCATGGGCCTGGGAAAAGGATCAGATAGATGCTTTCACAAATCTCAAGAATTTGTTTACTCAGGCGCCAACAATGGCTCATTTTGATCACCAAAAACGCACTATAGTAGAGACTGACGCTTCTAACTGGGCATCTGGTGCTGTTCTTATCCAGTTAGGAAACGATAATAAACCTCATCCTGTTGCATTCTTCTCCTCAAAACATAATCCTGCCGAGTCGAATTGCGACATCTATGATAAAGAACTACTCGCTATTGTCAAAGCCCTTGATGAATGGCGCCCTGAGTTGTCGAGTACGCATGAATCATTTGAAATTGTAACTGATCACAAAAACCTTCAGACTTTTCAGACTGCAAAACAACTAAACCAACGTCAAGTTCGGTGGTCAGAATTTCTGTCGCAATTTAACTTTAAGATTACATACCGACCTGGATCAAAAGCATTGCTCCCCGATACATTAAGCCGCCTACCAGGTCTCAAGCCAAAGGATGCCTCGGATGAACGACTTCAGAATCGTTTTCGCTCGCTAATACCATCTAGTAAAGTTGAATCCAGTCTAGCAAATAATTCAGTCTTGCAAGATAAAAATACTGATCATCATGATGTTGATTTTATCAAGGTGTTAGCCCCTGAATTAACTCTATCTGATTTAATAAGTCGAGCTTATAAGACTAACCGGACAGCTCTATCTATGGTAGAATCCTTAAAAACTCCGTCTCATAGGTCCTGGCCAGTTTCCACTTCTCGCGTGCTTCGGAAGGATAAAATCGAGTTTAAATTAATTGATGGACTGATCTACTTCCGAAATCGACTCTTTATTCCTGATCTGGAAGATTTACGCCTTGAAATTGTTTATTACACTCATTCATCCGGTCCTGCAGGCCACCCTGGTCGTGTTAAAACGCTAGATCTAGTCCAAAGCACATACTGGTGGCCACGAATGAGTCAATTTGTGGCTGATTTTGTGAGAGGATGTGCTCTCTGTTTCAGAACGAAAACTCCCCGCACTTCGCCACCTGGCTTCTTGAAGCCCCTAGAAATTCCCCTTCGCATATGGGCCGATATTTCTATTGATCATGTCGTAGATCTTCCACCATGTAAACGCAACGGGTGAACGTATCTCCATATTCTCGTCATTGTAGATCGACTTTCAAAGATGCAACATTTTATTCCTGTCACATCTCTAGACGCAAGTGAGCTCGTTGAGTGCTTTATCCAAAATGTATACAAGCTTCATGGTGCACCGGACTCTATTATATCTGATCGTGGCTCAGCTTTTGTTTCTGAATTTTGGCGCAGGTTAAATAAACGTCTCTCTGTAGCACTCAAACATAGCTCGGCATTTCACCCCCAGACTGATGGCCAGACTGAAATTATAAATTCTGCTTTGAACCAATATATCCGAGCCTTTTCAAATTTTATACAAGACGATTGGGTCAATTGGCTTCCTCTAGCGGAATTTGCCTCAAACAACCAGAATAGTGAAACTACAGGCGTCTCCCCGTTTTACGCCAATTACGGATACAATCCTCGCCTTGGTATAGAGCCTCCAGATCCTCGGCCCCCAAATTTAACTGAGAGTATCAAAAAGGAATACTTACAAGCCGATGTAATAGCTGAAAGATTTGGTTGTATACTGGCAAAGCTACATGCTCTTACTAGACAATCACGAGACCGTTATGAGAA
Organism: Blumeria hordei DH14; assembly: GCA_900239735.1. Classification (NCBI taxonomy): domain Eukaryota; kingdom Fungi; phylum Ascomycota; class Leotiomycetes; order Helotiales; family Erysiphaceae; genus Blumeria; species Blumeria hordei. Next base: position 607,139 of record OENG01000006.1, read on the forward strand.
CAATGCAAATGCTCGAAGATCAGAATCGCCAATTTATCAACCTGGAGACAAAGTGATGATTAGTTTGAAGAACTTGAAGACTAATCGACCAAAGAAAAAATGGGACGGACCTTATCGAGTTCTCAAGGTATATAACGGCGCAGTGATTGTCGATTTGCCAGACCACATACATGTTAATAAAAGTTTTCACACTTCATTAGTAAGGCCATGGGCAAAGCCTGTACTTAATGGCCAAACGGATATTAATAGCATTGAAAAGCGAAATGTTGTAGGTCGAGTTGCCGAGAGGGATGATGATGGAAACATTATGGATAAATGGGTGCTTGAAAAAATATTAGATGTGCATGCTGATGATATTGAAAAATCAGGTCTTACATATCTCATAAAATGGAAGTACGACAACAAGCCTACCTGGCAGCCTCAGGCTGATCTAAAAAGTTGCGAAAAAGCTCTCCGAGAATTCCATGTCAAGAATCCGGACAAGCCGGGACCCCCGCACGAATTAGATATGCCATTGATACTTGAAGCCAGAACGAAGCCTTCACTACGCCGTTCCAAACGATTACGACGCCTCAAATTGAGGATTTTGAAATAAATTAAATAGATTTGTTTGGAGACCAAACTTTGTGGAGGGGGAAGTACTGTCACGGAAGTAGCGTTGTAGTTGGCATGGTTTAAGGTTAAGCAACAACTGAGCCTCTAAAGACCTTCGTGTAGCTAGATAGTCTCTTCCCTTCTCATTGCACAACTCATGTGTAACATATACCTCGCACTTCGTACCATCGCACTGTGACATCAGGCGGCCCCCAATCTGGGATGAATGTAGCAATTCTGATGTCTCTGCCAAATATCCCAACCTTTTTGCCAAGATTCTTTCCATGATCTTGCCTAGGCAGTTCAGAAGAGAAATGACCCTGTATGCTTTGGGCTGGGAGTAGTCTGGCTTTGCTGGCTTCCTTAATATGATCCCAGTTGCCTGCTTCCAGCATTGAGGATGATATCCTGCCTCAAAAAGACTAGAATATACATGGAAGAAGACATTTGGGATGGCTGCATAGGCCTGGCTTATGATTTGATGAGGGATTCCATCTGGTCCGGGTGTGGTTCCATTGATAGTAGCTGAACATGCACTTTCTAGTTCGAATTTGGTTAATGTTGGCCATGTCCAACTACCTGGCTGGTAGTTGTCCCATTCCACTTGATCAGCTTGGGGAGGAGAGGGAAAGAGTGCATCTCGAAAGGCCTTGCACTTCCCCTCAAAAGATTCCTCCAATGTATTTTCAGCTGACAATATAGAAGGAATACTCATTGATCTTCTCTCCTTGGTATAAGACATGGCTTTGAATATTGATCTGGTGTCATTTTTCTCGAGAAATGAGTTCCTATGCTCTTGCTTGGCAAGTTTAATTACAGAGAAATATTTGTTCCTGACCTCCAAATAGGAGCTCTTGGCAGCCAGGCTTTCTTTGTTGCTTTTCAAGAATTTATGTTTGATGGACATATCTTTTCTCATGAGTTTCAGCTCTTGGCTCCACCATGGCTTTGATATGTGGTTAAATTTCATTAAAGGTACACTAGCTCTAGTGGCATCAGAAATACACCTTGTTAGCTCTTCTGCAGCCTGCTCAAGTTGGCAAGAGGATAAGTGATTGCCAGTCCTCAGGTAGTGAATTCCTTCAGAATGGTAATAGATTCCCCCCTCATTGCAAATTTGAAGAGCTTTGCATATACTTATATTTTCCTTTAAAATAAGATTAAACTTTGGCCAGTCTGCCAACTTGAAATTTAATCTTGCTTTTGGTTTTAATATATCATTTAAATTGGATGGTGTCTCAATGGTGAACATTATTCCGAAATGATCTGATCCTACATCACCCAATACTTGCCAGTCTTTGACCCTACTAGCAATTTCTGAGGATGCAATAGTCAAATCAATTACTGTAGCCCTTTCCATATGTGGTCTATGAAATGTACCATCACCTGGATTATTGATTAGATCCATTCCTTTGGCCTGGATCCATTCAACCAATTCTTCTGAGGGACCAGTCGCATTTGACTCAGGCTCCCACAATGGATGATGAAGGTTGAAGTCCCCTAGGAGGATTGTTTTGGGGCTTATATGATGATGGTAAAGATGAGCATTGATGGTGCTACCTCTCTGACCTGCCTGATCATTTTGGTTGTAGATATTGATTAGTTCTATGTGGCTGGATCCATATTTCAACTCAAGGATTTGAATATCTGGGTCTTGAGGTGAATGATTTGCCAGCTTGATTTTATTTTGGAGTCTCCTTGAAGCATAGACCATGGTTCTGGGGCGATGCTGTGCTGGAAACTTGGGAAAGATTTGTATGAATCCATTGTGTTGAACGGATCTGGTATTAGTATAGTCCAGGCTCAGTGGATGTCTGGGTATCAGCCAAGGCTCCTGGACTGCTATGATATCTAATTTGAGCTCTACAGCCAGCTGTAAAGCATTTTCATTTGCTAATTGATTTTTATTTAGGTTAATTTGAAGGACTCACATATCAGTTGTGTCTGACATTACAATTCCTCCTGATCAAGCTTATTTTTGACTGCAAGGAACACCTCACAGGACTTGGAGTTGGACTGATGTTGACCTGAGCAGTTGGCACACTTTGGGGCCAAGTGGCTGCAGCTCTTTCCTTTTGACTTGCAGACACTGCAGTAGTGTTGCTGAGTGCTGTGATTGTCTCCACAGAGACCACAAACAGCTGATTTCCTGCAGTAACTATCTAGGTGTCCAAATCCTTGGCATTTACTGCATTGAGTTTATGGTGCTACATTGTAGAATTTTTCTACCCTTACACTTATGCCTGCAAGGTAGAGCCTGTTTCGAATGGCTTTATTTGCTTCTTCTTCAGTGGCAAATGCTATGGCCACAGATCCAGCTCTTTTGATGGTTCGATTTTCCCTACTTGACAGCCAGTAGGGTGTTCCAATTGGTGTTAAGCCCTTATTGAAGGTCTTAATTTCATCCTTAATCATCTCCATTCCATCTGGATTGTCAAAGTCTTGGATAGGAATGCCATGGACAACTACCTTGTGCCATGGCTTGTCTACTTGAGCAAATGTAAATGGGATGAGTTTATCCCATATATCCCTCTTTTCCAGAAGAAAATCAGCAGTGTATTCTTCTGTAGTTGTAATTGAAACATTATTTGCTGTGGTGGAGCTGACCAAGTTGACCACTGGCCCTTTGATTCCTGTATCACTGAATGCCTTATTAAGTGCATTTCTTGCTATTAAGGGTGATGGTAAGATGGGCGATTCTGGGCCTCTTACTAGTATTAGCCTTCTAACCTTTTTCTCCACTGGTTTGCTTGGTTTAGCTTGCTGGTTGGCCTGGTTATTCTTTTTCCCACCAACAAGTGTCCATTCTTGAGGCAGTTTAGGTATCAATATTACCAGTTAAAGTTAGACATCAGAAACAGCTTATCTTTTATGGAATCAGAATACTTCAACTCCAACAAGATCATGTCATCCAGGAACATCTGTTCAGCCATAATGAAGATTAACTAACAATTACTAACAAAATAGACTTAGGCTTACTTGATTTCATAGGCAAGCCAGTAACACAGTTGATGAGAATTGGAAGCATCCTGAAGCCTCTTGCTGGCCTTAATAATCTCGAGCAACTGAATATCCAATGGATCCCTCCCTGGAACCAAGCTTTCATTCATACCAGAATCTCTACCCAGACAAAAGAGGTGACTAAAGATGAACATCTTCAGCATGTCCAAAGTATCAACCATGATGATATTATCATATATACAGATGGATCACTTTCAGGAATAACTGGAAGCAGCATTGGCTTTGTAGTATATCTTCCAGTCACCAGAGAGATGAGATGCTTTTCATACAATCTTGGAGATTCCACAGGTATTACAGATGCTGAAACATACTGCATATTGAAAGCAACACTGTATGCTAAGAAATATTTTACCAACAAGACCATCCGCATTTTCACTGATAGCCAAGCAAGCATCCTTTGGGTCAAGCACAGCAGTAATCAATAATCTCATCAGATAAGGCAAGCATCTCAAGGGGGCACTATCTATCTCCAATGTTGTCCTGCACATGTTGGAATAGAAGGGAATGAGCTTGCTGATAGATTAGCAAAGGGGGGTGGCAAAAAATTGCCTCTGAAAAGGGACAAATTTACATCCCATTCTTTTATCAAGCAGAAGGCAAGAGAATGGATTATACAGGCATGGCAGAGTGATTGGAACCTGGAATTATGGCATGAGGAGGAAGTTCGAAAGGCTAAAGGACTCGGAAAATATTACAGGCTCCAGGCACAATCTAACCATCCAAATTTTAACACAAAACTGATCCATTTTCAGGAATGTAGCAGAGAGACAGAATGTGGATATTTCCAAGCAAGACTTGGTGTTGGCAACACAAGGGTCTACCTGCACATGATTGGGAAAGTTCAAGACAATATATGTAATTTTTGTGGGAGAGAAAGGCAAACTGTTCAGCATCTGTTATTACATTGCCCAAAGTTTACAAGGCAGAGAAATAAATGTTTTAAAGGCATAGAGCCAAGGATACTTCCAATTCTTTTCTGCACTAGAAAAGGAAAAGAGGCATTACTCAAATATTTGGATTCATCCAAGTGCATGGCAGCACATAAAGGAAATTAAAGTAGGAGATCTAAGTTGGAATTTTATGAATTGATTATTGAGTTAGTTGAAATATTGGAGTCTTGGGGACTGGAATTGTAGAAAAGATGTGTCATAGCTAGATAGCTGAATACACTATGATTTAAAAAAAAAAAAAAAATATTTGGAAATAACCTTGCAGCACTTGAAAGCAAGGCAAATTCCGAGCTGGACCAGCTTATCATTACCAGGAACTTTGATGGAATAGCTATCTTACTAAAGAAAATCATCCATCAAGCCGCTAATAATGCTATTCCTAGAAGCAGAATTTCACCAAGATCAAAATCATGGTGGATAGAGGAGCTCACAAATCTTCGGAAAGATTACCACCATTTGAGGAGGCTAGCCAAAAAGACACTGGATCCTGAGATCATAGAAGATGCCCAACGGACAAGGAACAAATACTTTCGATCCATTTCTGAACACAAAAGCAAACACTGGGACAAATATCTGGAGCAAGCTCAAGGAAGGACAGCTTATACTGCATTTCAATATTCTAATGCTTCACACCAGCAAAGTCCTTTGATTCCAAACTTGAATTATACTCTTTCTGATAGTAGTGAACCTTTAACTGCATCATCATTTTCTATTGATCAATTATAATTATATTCAAAGAACAGATACCTGAATTATATTTAAGGATACTGATAAAGATTGAACAAATGAAGAGTGTTGATGGAAGTAGAGTGGTTGATCATGAACAAGAAGTGTTGTTGTATTGATGAATGATGATGGACTATCTAAGTGGGAAATGCCTGGCTAATATACATGAAAAGGTGGTCTGTGCACTTAGTCTAAGCTAAATCATGTGATCTATCTGTTTGGCCTACTTGTATTCCTGCCCAACTCAATGACACTTGAGTGTTTATTTTCAACATTTTCTGCCAAATCTGATGCTCTTATTTTGAATCTTTTTCCAAAGTTAAATTCCCTAACAAATATTGCCTCAACTAGTATACCCCAGATCCCTTCTTCATCCAGAGGCAAGTTGAGATGGGAGTGGCCAGAACTCAACCAAGAGGAATTCTTTAGAGCTATTCCAAACAAGTCAACTGCACCAGGAGTGGATCAAATGGGATGGCAGATGCTCAAGCATGCTGTTCAGACTCTACCAGACTTTTTCTTCAAAGCATATCAAGCCTTGTTTCAGGGTGGTCATCATCCTGACTCTTGGAAGGAAGCTATTGGAATTATTATTCCAAAAAGAAATAAAAAAGACTACTCTGAACCCAAGGCTTACAGACCCATATCTCTGTTGCCCTGCATGTCAAAATTGTTGGAGAAAATATTTGACAATAGACTTTCCTATCTGGCAAATGTTTCAGATGACCTCTTGGACCCAAGTCAAATCGGTGGAAGGAAGCAAAGGACTGCTATTGATGCTACTTTGCTGCTACAAGCTTTTGTTGAAGAAAACCATGCCAAAAAGCGAATGGTCAGCACACTTTTCCTGGATATCATGGGGGCATTTGATCGACTTCACCCTTCTAAACTAATCAGCATCCTACACCAATTGAGTCTACCAGACAGCTTCATCTTGTGGTGTCTGTCTTTCTTGACCAAGCGCAAAATTCGACTCTCCTTCAATGGTCAGATGAGTAAGATTCACCAAGTTTCAGGCACACCACAAGGAAGCCCTATCTCACCAATTCTTTTTCTGATCTCAATTAAATACCTTATTCCTAAAGTAAGAGGCACTAACTATCTACAATTATCTTATGTAGATGATATATCTCTCTCAACAGCTTCCACTTCCATTATAAAGAATATTTTATTCCTGGAGGATTGTGCTAATTCCTTACTCCAAAAAGCTAGAGATCACCACATCCTTTTCGAGGTGGATAAATCAGAGCTGATACACTTTCATCGACATCGACAGCCTGTCACTCTACCCATAATAGTACAAGGTACCTTACTTCAACCCAAAGAGGTAGTAAGATGGCTTGGTATCTGGTTTGATCGGAAACTCACCTTTAAATGTCATGTGCAGAAGCGACTCCAACTTGGCAATGCAGTCTGGGAACGGCTCAAAAGGCTGGCAAGGCCATCAGCTGGCATGAAACTCAACTCTCTTCGTCAACTATATCTTTCATGTGTAACCTCAGTCATGGACTATGGATCTGTTCTATGGTTCAATCGGCCTGGATCTATATCACTTACCTACCAATATAATAAGATTCAGAATAGGGCTCTAGTTGCCATCACAGGTGCATTTCCCCAGGCTCCGAGGAAAGCCCTGGAAGTAGAGGCAGCCATATTACCTACAAAAATACATCACCTCAAAAATGCCAGTCTATATGCCCTCAGATTTCTCAGGCTCCAGAAGACACATCCAGTGTCTAAACTTCTTTACAGCCCCATTGAGGACGAGCTGAGTCTATTCAATCAGCCAGACCCAAGGGACCTACAAGGAATAACTGTACTCTCATCCCAAATATCAAGGCTTGGGAAGCTACTTGGGCAAATTACTATAAACCATAAGCTGGAATCTATTGACAATAAATGGAACCCTCCTTGGCTAAAGACATCTCTCAAAGTACTCATCTCAAGATCATCCAAAGAAGATGCAGTAAAGGAGCATAATCAATTCCTCAGACAAATCTCAGACTGTTCAACTTTAATCTATACAGATGGGTCACTTACTGAAGGAAAGGGGAGTAGTGTTGGGTATGTGATATATTCTCCACATTCTGGACCTGTCAAATGCATCTCACTTAATCTTGGACATGGCATGGGTATCACAGATGCAGAAACCTTCTGCATTCTGAAAGCTATTCAACATGCAGTGCAATTATCTACCTCGAAAAGTATCTATGTTTTCACTGACAGCCAAGCATCCCTCCAAAGGATTCAGAAAGGCTCTAACCAATTCTCCCACCAAATCCGTCTGAAAGGGAAAGGTGCAAAGATCACACTTGCATGGTGCCCAGGCCACATGAAAATTGAAGGTAATGAGTTAGCAGACTCTCTAGCTGGAAGGGGTGCAAATGAAAAGCCAGTCAAAAAACTTCTCTACACAACACTTAGCTTCCTTAAACAAGAGGTTAGACTATATATCAAAGATGCCTGGTCTAAAGACTGGACAACCCAACTACAACGTGAGGAAGAAGGGAAAAGAGCAATAGGACTGGGCAAACTATATAGAGCCCAAGCCAAATGCCACATACCCAACTTCAAATTTAAACTATTCAACATGACCAAATTCTCTCGAAAAACCCAGTCAGCATATTATCAAGCTAAACAGGCATAGGAAGCCACCTGGCATATATGAGCAAAATTGGGAAAAGCAATACTAATATCTGCAATTTCTGCACCAAAAGTGTTCAAACTATTGATCATTTAATACTTCACTGTTCATTCTTCAAGAAACAGAGGAGAAAAGAATTCAAAAATCTATCACCAATCACACTTCCTATATTATTCAACACAGATGTAGGGAAAACTTTGCTACTAAAATATCTTTCAGTTACTGGCTGCCTTTCAGGGGGTAGAGACAGGGAAGATAGAAATCAATCAACTAATTAATTACTGTTTACTCATCACAAATTTTCTTCACATAGTAATGTACATAAAATGGTGGAATGGGGAGGAATCTTTGTTGCTAAGGGAATAATTGTACATAGTGTCATAGCTAATTAGGCTGCATACACTTAATGAATAAAAAAATAAAAAAAAATAAAAAGATGCCCATTTCTTGACCTAAATTAGCTGAGTGAAATTGTGTTGGATTTCCATGTGGTGGGTAGATGACCATCCCAATACTAGTTACCCCACTTTCATTCAAAGATCCATCTGTATAAACCTTAGTTGCATGTTTTGAAATCTGGCTGAGAAAACGCATATGCTCCCGTCTGGCTTCTTCTTTGTTTGAGCTTGATATTTGTACTTGAAACTTATTCCTAAGCCATGGAGGGTTCCAGATGTTGTCGGAGGCCTCAAGTTTGTGTTTGATAGTAATCTTGGTCGATAGATTTGCAATTTTTTTGATTTGAGATGTTTGATCTTCTTGCCACTTCAACAACCTTGCATCAGGCCTAATGGATGGGTTTAGCTCGTCTTCAACAGTGTTGAAGATGTGTTGGCAGATTGGTTGTTGCTTTTGGAGTTTGAGACTCCTGAGTGCATAAAGGTAACCATGCTTAAGATGGCGTACTTTGGAGGGCAGTAATGCTGCCTCTACTTCCAATGCCTTCCTTGGAGCCTGATAAAAAGCTCCTGTAATGAACACCAGTGCTCGATTTTGTAGTTTATCATATCTGCTTGTTAGTGACATTGCTCCAAGTCGATTTAACCATAAAATTGATCCATAATCAACAACTGATGTGACACAGGAGAGGTAAAGTTGGCAAAGATTGTTAAATTTCATTCCCCTTGATTGCTTTGCAAGTTGCTTTAGTTGTTCCAATACTTCATGACCTAGTTGTATTCTTTTTTCCACATGTGTCTTGAAGCTTAGTTTCCTGTCAAACCAGATCCCAAGCCATCTCACTACTTCTTTAGGCATGAGTATTTTGTCTTGAATTGTGATAGGGACAGTATCAGGCTTTCGGTGTCGATGGAAGTGTAATAGCTCAGATTTTTCAATCTCAAATTTGATCTTAAGATTTTCAGCCTTCTGGAGTAGATTTTCTGCACAATTCTTTAAAAATTTAGCATTTTTGTTAAGAGAGGTAGATGCTGTAGATATTGAAATATCATCTACATAAGATATTTGTAGGAAATTTTTGCTTTGAACATCAGGAATAAGATGCTTAATTGAAATTAGAAAAAGAATTGGAGAGATTGGACTACCCTGTGGTGTGCCTGATACAGAGTAAGTCTTGCTCATTTGCCCATTGAAGGAGAGTCAGATCAGACGTTCATTGAGAAATGACTGGCACCAAGAGACAAGTTTCTTGGGTAGCTTGAGAAGGTACATTATTTTGATCAATTGTTCTGGCTGTAGCTGGTCAAATGCTCCCATTATGTCAAGGAATAGTGTGCTGACCACCCGCTTTTTGGCATGGCTTTCTTCAACAAATGCTTGCAGTAATAGTGATGCATCAATGGCCGATCTCTGCTTGCGTCCACCCATCTGACTGGCATGAAGAAGCTCATCTGAGGTATTGGCTAGAAATGAAAGTCTGTTTGCAAATAGCTTTTCCAATAGCTTTGACATACATGGCAGTAAGGAGATGGGCCTATAAGCTTTTGGTGCACTGTAATCTTTCTTATTTCTCTTTGGGATAATAATACCAATAGCTTCTTTCCATACTGTGGGATGGTAACCACTCTGAAATAGGGCCTGATATGCTGTGAAGAAAAAGTTGGGTAGGATCTGAATAGCAGCATTGAGCAGTTGCCAGCCTATTTTATCTACCCCAGGTGCTGTAGATTTTGATGGGATTGCTCGAAAAAACTCCTCTTTGGTCAGATCAGGCCATTCCCATTTGCTAATATATCTAGAGTCAGCATTGTTTGTATGATTATTTGAAGAATCAATTGTTGGATGGTAATTATATTTCGGAAATAAACTTGTCATTAATGCATCACTTTTATCTGCAAAAGAAGTGGCCAAAAGTTCATTTGTCCTGTCCGCATTATATCTTAAGGTTGGGATGAATGGGTTCTGCTGTTGCTTTGCACTAGAGTATTGAAAAGCTTTGTAAACCATATTGCCTTGGGCCTGTTCTATGAACTTTTGCCAGTGATTGGTCTTTTGAATGGACACAGCTCGGAAGTATTCATTCCTTGATGTGTTTGCCATTTTAATATTATCTTCAGTTGGGTACTTCTTTGCAGACCTCTTTTGGTGGTGATATACTTGTCGAAGTTTAGTGAGCTCAACTGACCACCAAGACTTAGATCTGCTTGAAGGGGTGCACTTTGGAATAGAATCCTTGGCTGCTTCATGGATGATCTCTGTCATGAGGATTGCTATCTCATTATATTGCTTCATTTGTATCAGTTTCTTGACCTCTATAGTAGCATCAGTTTCTAGGCTCAACAGTTTCATCTTGAACAGGTTCCAGTCTGCCTTCTTCAAATTGTATGATGCCCTGAGACTGTTCTGATTATGATCAGGGGGCTTAAAGAGTGTTTCGAAGCTTATGACTTCATGGTCAGAGCCAGTGCTTTCAGCATATCTCCAGTTGTGCCATTGAAGATTACGGAACTTGGTTGTGAATGTCAAATCAATAATAGAAGTTTGCCTTGAATTGGATCTATGGAACGTCCCACCAAGCTCCTCCATGACAGCAGCATCATTCAGAAGGGTCGCTCCATGTGTAAAAGTGTATTGGGCAAATATATCAGCCTGTGGAGTTGGGTTTCTAATGGCTGGATTCCATAATGGATGATGGAGATTTATGTCTCCAAGGAGAAGAAAAGCCTTATCCCACTGCATATTCTTTTCTATCAGTCTTTGCATGGTTGTTCTATTCTCAGATTCAAGTAATGGCTTCTTGTTATAGATATTAAGCATGTAAAATGATTCATCAGGGGTGTCTACCTGAAGAATTTGCATGTCTGGATCATTGATGAGATCCTGTCTTAGTGATATATTTAAGTTGCAGTTTAGTTTGATATAGGTAATGGCCCTTGGTCTGATTGTTGTGTTGGTGAATGAAACTAAGGGAATGTAAGATGGATGTGATAAAGGAGTGTAAGTTTTATTTTGTTTATGAAAGAAAAGGTAGGGCTCTTGAACACAGAGTATCTGTGCATCTTCTTTCAGAGCAACTTCAAAGAATGATTGAAGGATTTCTCTCCCTCTAGCAGTATTGTGTTGGCAGATTTTCAGGTGTCCTAACATAAAATTGCCTTGTAAATTTCACAGTCAAGTTTTTGTAATGCATTGTGACCATGGGCATTGCAGTTCATACATTTTGCCACATGGTGTATACAGTTGTTTGAGGCTTGACAAGTACCACACTTGTGCTCAGATGAGAGGTGGCTTCCATTGCATATAGCACAGACAGGTGCTCTTTTGCAGTTCAGGAATAAGTGGCCATATTTCAGGCATTTTTGGCAGTGAGTTTTTGGTGAGATATACTTGTAGTTGGCCACCTTAAGTAATAGTCCACCCACCAAAAGTCCATTTTTTAGCATTAAGCTTTTGTCCTCTTTGGGATTGATACTGAAGATGACAGAGCTAGATTGGCCATTTGGTGTACCAGTCAGCCATCTTGGGCTTCCCACCACCTGCACACCCATGTTGACATCTTCTACCTCTTGTTTAAAGGAAGTCATTGAAAGAGAGTTTGGAACACCATATACTACCATCTTTGGCCAGTTGTTGACCTTCTGGATGTTAGCCACTGGCCATTTCCCAAAAATTGAGATCCATCTGTCCTGGGCAGCCAGAAGCTCTTCTGGAGAGGAATCATAGCATGTTAAGACAAGATTTTTTCGAGGAGAAGTATGGACTCTTGCAACAGCTTTATTTCCAAGGAGCTGGTTGGTATTGTCCCTGACAGTAATTGGATTGTATTCAGGAATAAGGGAGCCATTGATCATGACAATGATGAGCATTTTTTCTGAGTCATGTGTGTGACTTGGCTGTGGAAGAGCTTTTGCCTGCTGTTTAGGCATTGGGGGACCTTGAGTGGCTCGTTTTTTGTAATTCACCTCAGTCCATTTTGAGGCTAGAGGTGTGTTGTTGAATTTGCTTGAACTTGCAGCCACATGAGAGTAAGTAGGCTTGATACTAGCCTTGTTGGGATTTGCTTGAACAACTTTTCAAGAAGATTTATTTGGATTTTGTGATGAATTAATTTGTTGAATATTGACTTGGGGATAAATATTTGTTGATTTTTGTTGGGCAGAAGTTGGTTTGGAGATGTCTGAATCACCAGGAAGTTTATCAAACTCTGTGAATTCGCGAAAAATATGGATTAAATCCAAGATTCTAGTCTGCCTTTGTCGATCAAAGGTCAGACCATAGGCTTCAAGCAATTTGTCCCTGGCAGCAAATATAGCATCATCTGCTGAAGGACCTGAGGAGAACTTGGTGTTAAAACTATTATGCTTGGGTAGCTTTGGTTGCTCAGAGGGCAAAAAAGCGCTCGGACCACACTTTCTCTTGGCAAGTGAAAATTTTTCACTGACCCCAGAATTGAAGGCAGAGATAGGATCAGAGCTGGAATCCATTGAGAATGGCTTTAATCTAATTAATATTGTGGTGGAAGGATGGTCTGATGGCTATAGATTTGATTTATCACTCCAAATAGATGAGCTAAGTCGTGGCTGAGATGGGAGATCAATTGGTGACGAAGGTGTGGATGAATTGGTACCTCCAGTAGGAGGATCAAGGTCTATATCCATTTATAGGCCAACCAGCAGGATGGTCGCAATTAAAATTGCATCAAATTTAAGCTGAGATCAATGCGACACAGAATATGTATAGCAATAAAAATTTGAGCAAGGAGGTGGAAAGTTATTGATGAAAATGTGAATTTGGAAAATTTGATGTTCCTGACAACTCTACATTGCTTGCATTATAAGCATTGCTGATTATGGATCAGTTGTCTGGTGGAAAGGACAAGAGTTTATTGGAGCATCACTGCAAAAACTTCAAAATTTAGCAATGAGAAAAATTCTAGGACTCTTCAAGACAGCTCCCATACTTCCAATAGAAGTGGAATCATGTTTGCTGCCACCAAGAATCAGATTGAAAGTAAGCATGGCAAAGTTCGCTTTCAGAATGTTAAAATTACCCACTAATCATCCTGTAAATGTAGAGATGTAGGACAAGGACTTTATTCCTCGAAAACCGACCCAATTAAGACGAATTAAATATCAACTTTTATTGTCATAGCTAGCTAGCTGAATACAATATGAAAAAAAAAAAAAAAAAAAGACGAGTGAAATGCCTTCAAGATTACCTGATAGATGATGCAACAACTGAGGTCATCATTCACCAAGCCTTTTCACCCTGGACTTTTAGACCATCATATAGAGTAAACATTAATAAAGAAACCAAGGAATATTTGGTAGAAATCCATAAAAATAGGTGCTCCTGCATTGACTGGTCTAATACAATATTTATCTATACAGATGCCTCATCTAATAGTGATTGCATTGGCATTGGGATTGGATTAGTAGCCACTGATAATACTGGTGGGCTTACATACCAGTGGAAGTCAAATATTGGAGACAAAGCATTGGTGTACAATGAGGAATTTGAAGCCATAGCCCAGGCACTAGAATGTGCCACAAACAGATGTCAACCAGGTCAAAAAATTGAAATATTCTCAGACAACCAGGCAGCTCTTAAAAGATTGACATCACATTCAGACTACCCTAGACAGTCTTGTCAAATTAGAGCTTTGAGAGCATCATAAATAATTTCAGATAATCATGCAATGGTTGAACTAAACTGGATTCCTGGACATTCAGGTATCAAAGGCAATGAAGTTGCAGACAAGCTGGCAAAGGAAGGATCAAGGGAGCCTCCAGCAAAGGACGAAATGAGTTTTGCCATGATTGGAGCTCAGAAGAAAAGCAATATTAGAAACCAATGGCTTGAACTTCTCCATTTCAAGGATACAAAATTAACTTCAAAACCTTTATCTTACAGGAAAAAATTCAACTGGAAAATAAACAAAAAGATGCAGGTGCCTTCTGAAACAAAAAGGGATGTATCTAGTGCTTACTTTCAATTGAAGCTAGGGCATGGATACAATAAAGCTTATCTTTACAAAAAGCGGCATAGTGCAAATGATAAATGCAGATGTGGAAAGCGAGAAACACCTGAGCATCTTCTACTAAGTTAGAGCAACTACAAACACAAAAGAAAAGAACTCAAAGAGAAATTGAATGGAAATAATCTCACATTGAAGTTAGTCCTTCACACCAAAAAAGGAATTGAAAAATCAATTGAATTCAAAGACAGCACTAGAATCTCAACCAGAGCATGGCATCTAGAGAGAAAAGATAAAAATTCAGAATATGAATAAGACAAATAGTATCTGGAATAAAAATTTCAAAAGACAAAGTGTGTAGGAATTATATATTCAGAATACAAATGGGGAAAAAAAATATATATATATATATATATATATTTTAAACAGAAAATAAGTATTTCTCCTTGTCTATACCATAGGGCTTGACCCTCATTGTCCAAGAGAACATAGTATAAAATTGTAAAATTTGAATATTAAAGTTGTAGCTAGTATCTTATATATAGATTCTAGGAGTCCTCTATAGTCATTGACTCAGATAGGACTATAATATAAATCTAATCTAATCTAATCTAATCTAATCTAAAGGGCTTTTCTCCAGCAATACAGTGAAAATATTCCCGTACATGGATAATATTTCCCTAACAACAGCAAGCTCTAGCTGGAAAAAAAATATCAGAATACTAGAAAGAGAAGCTTCTGAGATCATAAACTTGGGGGTTAAAGATACAGTTCAGTTTGATCTAGTCAAGACAGAGCTAATGCATTTCACTAGGAAAAAGTTAGCACAAGAGATGGCAATTAGACTTCCCCATGGACAAACAGTGCAACCTTCCCAATCTATTAAATGGCTGGGAATCTGGTTTGATCCAAGTCTAAAATTCAGAATAGAATAGAATAAAATAGAATTTAATTTACGTCCCTAATGAGTCTATGACTATGAAGGACTACTAAAACCATACAAAACTCCACCAAATTTCATTTGTTTTTAATTGTACTTCATTTTCAATATTTTCCACTGGACATTGAGGGTTTCACCCTAATATTAATAGTCTCTGTATTCCTATTCTTCCTTCACTTCAAATCTAATGCATCTACTTATGCCATGTCTCCACCATCTACCCTCTCCAAATGCCACCTTCTTGTTGATATATTTGTTTTCTTTATATAATCAAGGGTTTTATCAATCCCAATCTTTGTGCTCATTAAAAGCTTAAGACTGGGTTGATTTCCATTCAAGCTCCTTATAAGTTCCATCCTTTCATGCCAATAGTTACTACAGCTTAGCAGAAGATGCTCCGGTGTTTCTCGTTTCCCACATGTACACTGTCACAGGCTCATACCTGGTTATCATTAGGCTGCTGCCTAACAAATAAGGCTTGAACTCTTCCAACCATGTTAAACACCATACATGTCATGAACCCCTCCACGACTCAATAGACCCAAGTATAGGCCTTGGCTCAGTTCATGCAAATCTATTCTTAAATGACAAATTTAGATTGCAGACAGGACGACTCGAACACCAGTCGTGAGTCATCTAAGCCACATGCATCATAACTATTTTAATAACTAAAATTGGTAACATTAAAATGAAGCTAAATTAACATAGACGGAGATGCTGGTGTTTGTCGGAGGACAGGTCATGATCTATTTTGAGAATGGGATGAAATGAGGGAACGAGATCATAGTCTTGTAAATAAATAGGCGGCTTTCAGTCATGTCTCTTCTCGTTACTTTAAGATTTTCATTTGTATCTAGCTCTGAGTTCAGTTTGAATAAAACGCCACTTTAAGACCGTCTCATACACCTATCACTGCCTCTTTGCCCTCGCTTGTGTAGGTAGGAGTTGTTATAACCATGACCAGTTTTAAGTTGAAAGAAATTACTGGCCACTTTCCTTTCTACTCCTGATGGAAGACTAATTTTATTGTTGATTTTCCAACTGAATATCTTTCTATATCACCACACAAATTTTCAGAAAATCGTTAACTTGAGCTCATATTAAGTGTAACCTATGCATTAAGCAGAGCAGATTCCGAATACCCAATCCAAAATTTCATCTGATAACTGGTTCAAGAGTTATTAAGCCTCAAAGCTGGATCAGGAGATTTGAAGTCAAATTTGGGTGAAAGCCCCAATAATTCAATCAACAACAATTGTCAACAGCAAGCAATTGATTCAAAATTTTGACTACAGATATTTTAGATACCGCTTCAACTAATCACAAATTTTCAGCAAAATCAAGCGATTTTTGGTCAAGAACTCGTGGTTCAAAGAACGAATTAAACGGATTTTGCGACAAATTGCGGTTTTGGTTTTAAGAGGTCACCCTATAAGAAAAACTTTCATTGGTCAGAGACGCGTTTCGTGTCATTTACGCGTAAATCACGTGGTTTACGCGTAGTTAAACTAAAAATAATTCTATAAAATCACGTGATATAAGTCACGTGAGTTTTCAATTAATTGAAAAATAGAATCATTTTAAAAATTTGTTAAAATAGAAAAAAAAAGGAAAAAAAGAAAACCCTATGATAAAAATTTCAAAAAATATTAATCAAAATTCCAATAAACGACCATACAATTGGATTAATGAAACCAATTTCAAATACAATTTATGATCCATCATCCCCAGTAATGGATATGGAAATTTATCAAGGAGAACCCTCTGGCAATCATGCTAGCCACCTTTGTTTACCAAATGAAGAAGAATTTCCTCCATTGTTACCAAGTGCTAAGAGAACAAAACTAACAAACATTGATGAGGATATGGAGTTCAGTAGTGATCCAATTGCTGGCCCTTCCAATATGAACTGTTCCCAGACCACCTATGTACCTTACATTGACCCTAATCCATCCATTAAAGGAAAGGCCAAAGAACCCCTTTTGTCATTAAAATATGCCAAACCCCCAGCAACCAATGGAAATGAGGAAGAAAATTCGAAGGATGTTCTCCTTCAAGCAAGAGACCTTATTGTGAAAGCCTATCACTTAACTAAAATACGATCTGAACAATCAAGGCTCCTGGACCTACTTGAAGTATTTAGGGAATATACTGAGAAGGGGAATCTTTGCAAGGCTTCAACAATTATTGCATCCCAAGTTGCCAATCTGGAGACAGCCACCAGACAAATTGAGACCAAGGCAAGAGCTTTGAACAAAATAGTAACACCTGCATTACCAAATCATATAAACAACTCTCCAACCACTCAACGGCATGCAACTACTACCAATCCAGTACAACAACAGGCTTCCATGGCCTCAATGGCAGCAAGAGGAGTGGGCCAATCAACAGACCCCTTGCAATGGACTGTGGTAGGAAAGAAGAATCAAGTTAACCAATCAAAACCCAATCCAAATATACAAGCTAGAGACAAGGTTATTAGAAGGGTCATTCTTGTTCAAGACCCTGAAGCAAATAATAATTTTACATCTTTCCATGCCAGAAACAAATTAATCAGATATTTGCATCAAATGGAATAAAGGGACCAGTGATTAACACAGTGATGAAAACTCAAAACGGAAATATTGCTGTTACCACTACAGAAGAATATTCAGCTGATTTCTTTCTTGAAAAAAGATCAATTTGGGAAAATATAATACCATTTGCATCAGTCCAAAAAGATGAGCCATGGTTCAAAGTGATAGCTCATGGGATCCCTTTGGCAGACTTTGATAATGAGGACGGGATGGAAATGATTAAATCAGAAATAAAACATTCAACAAAGGCCTGACTCCCATTGGAATGCCACATTGGATATTAACAAGGGAAAACCGCCAAATAAAACAAGCAGGATCAGTGGCCATTGCATTTGCCACTCAAGTAGAAGCAGAAAGAGCCATCCGGAACAGACTGTATATTGCTGGAATCAGCTCAAGAGTCACAAAGTTCTACAATGTAGCTCCCACCACCCAGTGCAATTAATGCCAAGCTTTTGGCCATGTAGAAAGCTACTGCAGACGAGATGCAGCCTGCCGACTCTGTGGAACCCGAGACCACAGCACACAGCAGCATTACTGCAGTGTCTGTAAGGCTAAGGGAGTACAATGTAGTCATCCGGCACCTAAGTGTGCCAACTGCGATGAAAATCACACAGCTAATTCAAAGACCTGCCAGGTTTACCTTAGCATTCAAGACAAGGCTGAAGAGATTGACCTTTAATTTCTGACACACCAGATATCAAGGTCCTCCAAATAAATGTAAACAAAAATCAATTTGCAACAGAGAGTGCTCTTCAAAGAGCAATAGGACTAAAAATTTCAATTATAGCAATACAAGAGCCTTAGCTTCCTCCAAGGCAGTCAAACCATAGTAATTTCCTTAACACTAGATCTATCAACCATTCAAGTTTTATGCAAATATTTCCTAATTTTCAACTACAACAAAGGCCTCGAACTATGCTCTATGTTTCTCTTCAAAAAGGCCATAGAATTAAGCTCAACAACACTTCACCCCAAGATCCGGACCTCTTAGTTGTTGATATCATTGATGGAACAAGTTCAATTACATTCATCAACATATACAATCAAATTTGTGACAATGGTCCAACAATCCAAGCTCTTCCTCTTGACCTCTTTGGTAACAAATGTACCATACTTCTAGGCGACTTAAACATGCATCACTCACAATGGGAGCCTGACTCTAGTGACACTCAAGAGTCAGATACTTTCATTGACTGGCTTGACAATCTTGGAATGGAATTGATGAATATACCAGGTGAAGGTACATTCTTTAGACCACATATGATTAAACAATCAGTAATTGATCTTACCTTTACCTCGCAAATACTGGCAGACCGGACAAAAGACTGGCAGACATTGGAGGACTGAGGATCAGATCACTATGGAATAATGTTCACTATAGAAAGTACATTTGATAGGGTACAGCATCCCATGGAAAAATCATCATTTAATACCAAATATGCTGATTGGAAGAGATTCACATCAACTGTCATTGGATTCAGAAATGGCCAGAAGCTTCTTGATGCTGACCATCTAAGATCATTATCAACAATTACAGAAGATCAACATCCAACTAAAGCTACTAATGAACTTATCAATGTGCTTGACATTGCTGCCTATCAACTAACAGAAACAATAAAGGAAGCAGCCCATGCAAGTATCCCACTTCATAAATTTGGGCGAAAAGCCAAACCTTGGTGGTCACCTGAACTTAAACAATTGCGGAAATGTATGAGTAGGAGCCAGAGATTAATGAAAGCTAATAGGGAAGATATCAACCTCAAAGCTGCATACACTGAGGCAAGAAATTTATATTTCTCAAGCATTAAGAATGCAAAACAAGCTCATTGGAACTCTTTCCTTGAAAAAGGTGATGTGAAGTCAATTTTCAAAGCAATGGCATACACCAGGGTCAATAAGGTCCAGAAAGTTCCGTCTATCATTGATCAAGATGGTGTCTTGATGGAGTCATTTGAAGGGAAGTGCAAATCATTTCGAAGTACACTTTTCCCAGCACCACCAGATTGTGAATTACCAAGCCAGATGAACTATCAACCCGGAAATTGGAGCTGGCCAAAGCTTAGCAAAGACGAATTGGAAAGAGCATGTTCTACAGATATCAAGGGAAAGACCCCTGGGCCTGATGGAATCAGCCATGAGATTGTCACCAGAGCCTACAGTGCTATACCTGACACGTTTTTGATGATATATTCCAAGCTCATAGATGTTGGATGTCACCCCAAGTGCTGGAAACAGGCTACAGGAGCAGTACTTTGGAAGCCAGGAAAGCCAGACTTCAGTCAGCCAAAAGCCTACCGTGTGATCTCACTGCTAAATTGTCTGGGAAAAGTTAGTGAAAGGATTCTTGCCAAAAGACTGAGTTATCTTGCAGAGACAACTGATCTCTTGCATCCATCTCAGATTGGAAGAAGACTCAAAAAGTCAGCTGTTGATACAACTCTTCTTTTGACCAGTGAGATAGAGACAAACAACCATACTTTCGGAAAACGCCATTTCATCAACAACTTCCGCCCACCATCAGATACGCTATTATAAATTCAATATTCGGTTTTGCTTACTCTGTAGCATCAGATTGATATAATTTTCGACATTTGCATCCTCATATTGCGGCATTTTTCGACCAATAACTTGATTTTCAGCATTCTGAGCGAAACTTTTTCACTTCAGCCTTGCCAAGGCTCGACGTGTCTCAAACGCGTGATCAGGTGATAACTGAAGAGTCACGTGACTTTAAATTTCAATTTGAATGTTTATTTCAAAAAAGGGCGAAAAGGTTTTTAACCAAGTCTTGGCACTTTATCACGTGATCTGAGACACAATTTATTCATTTTCAAATTGAAATAAAATATTTTCAATTTTCTTTTCACCCCGGCAACTGATTACATATGCCAGCTATAAATAAGGCCAATCTGGCCTCAAAATCACTCTCACCAGAGGGCAGTCTACCAAGTATGCCATCTTCACCAGAGATGGACATGTCAGATCTGCCTAGGCTTACATCATGAATCTGGAACACAGATTTATCACCAAAGCCTTCAAGGCTCCTTACTTCTGTTTGACCTGTCAATTTGACATCCAAGGTTGACATTTTTAGCAGTGACCCAATCACTTCAACCGATCTGGGAACAAAAAATTTATTTTTAAAAACACCTTTTGCTGACCAGCCTCGGAAACGAGGTATTTCAGCCACCAACCACACCAACTCTCAACCATCAAAAATGGTCCAAATTGCTGCACCACACAGCATCAAACACAACTTTTAAACAGCAATTTTCGAGGCACGTGACTTGCTTGTTAAGGCATACAGTCTTACAGGTGACAAGGAAAAGCAAGTGGCAGTCTTGGACCTCATTGAGGTCTTTCGAAGCTTTACTGAGAAGGGGAAAGTGATAACCACTCGACCACCAGTCCAGGTCTCATCTCCTGAACTAATTAACCCAGCACCAAGTCTAACACCACCAACACCACAGATTCAACCTGTGGTACCAGCAGCACCTTCATATGCACAGAAGGTCAGGGAGGGAATCCCAAATAACAAGCCAGCCACTGTTACTCCAGCTCGGCCAGTCATGAAGGTGCTCAGTCGAAAAGCTGCAGCACCAACCATTAGCAGAACAGGCCAAGTTATAAATACTAGGCCTATCATTCCAGCAGCTACTACTTCAACCACCTATGCAACTCCAGCCACAACTGCAAAAACCATTGACACTGAGAATGTCATCACCCTGGTGACTAAGTCAGGCTGCAGTCTGCCAAATTACCAGGCTTTTACTATCAGAGATAGGATCAACAAGATCCTAGGGAAAAGGGCTATTTCAAGAGTC
This sequence comes from Blumeria hordei DH14, assembly GCA_900239735.1. Classification (NCBI taxonomy): domain Eukaryota; kingdom Fungi; phylum Ascomycota; class Leotiomycetes; order Helotiales; family Erysiphaceae; genus Blumeria; species Blumeria hordei. Next base: position 628,793 of record OENG01000006.1, read on the forward strand.
CATACATCACCAAAGTGGAACCTGGTCCTCAGTTGTATGGATGCCTCTCCAACAGAGCTCATTTTGGATCAAGAAAAATGGGAAGTGGTCTTTGCAGGATGGCCAATTCAGAAGGCCCAGAAAGTTACCAACTGGCCGAAAATGGTGGTACATGGCGTTGCAACTTGTATCCCCATTCATCAATTAAATGAGGAGATGGAGACCTTTAATGATGGGATTAACACACAAGGCCAGGCAAGATGGCTTACAAAATCACCAAGTAAATTGGTGAGAGCCTCAGTGGCATTTTGTGTGAAGACTGAGGAGCAGAAGACTAGGTTGATAAAGACTGGGGTGCTCATTGGAGGACAACTTTTGAAGGTGGTTAGCTACCAACAATCAACTCAGAAGACTCAGTGCAGGAAATGCCTGACATTTGGCCATCACTCCATGTGGTGCAAGAAATCTCCAGTGTGTGCCATCTGTCTTAGCCCACATTACACCAACAGCCACAAGTGTAATACTTGTAGTGCAACTCAGAGTTGCATCCACCATGCAGTGCAGTGTGCAAACTGCAAGTCCAACACCCACCTGGCCTTCCAACAATTAGACTGTGACTTCTATAAAGCTTTAACATGCTAGATACACTCGAATTCAGTCAACATAATACTGCAAGAGGTCGAGAGATCCAGCAGTCACTCTTTGAGGTATCGCTCAAGGAGGAATCAGACTTTATTTTTGTGTAGGAACCATAAATGTTCCATCACCAACCAACACTCACTTTTCGACCTATAAACCACTCAGCTTTTAACCTTATACCACAAGTTCTCAACCTTAATCTGCGGCCCAGGGTCCTTACCTATGTCAAGAAATCTAGCCAGCTTCAAGTATCCCCTAGATATGACTTGGTGACAGACCCTGACCTTCAAATTCTGGAGGTAGAACTATCCAGTGAATCATTCTATGTGGTTCACATCTACAATGAGAAGCCGACCTCCCACTACTCAACCAAGCTCACAGTGGAACGCTTCTTGGACCTACAACTAACCCTGGATAAGCCCATGCTATTTCTCGGAGATTTCAACTTGCATCATTCATGTTGGAATCCACTTGTCCAGAATAACACATCTCTTGCAAATTAGCTGGCCCAGTACTTGGATAATGTCAATGCCCAGCTCCTCAACTCACCATCAGTCATTGAACAGTATGGAGGGACATTTCATAGATCAAATTCAAAAAGCACCTCCATCATTGACCTTACCTTTGCCATAGGATTCAAACACCTTAGGTGGGGCAACTGGACATATGGAGAATCTACTGGATCAGATCATGAAGTGATACTCTTTGACACTTGTTTAATGGACTCTAGCCTGGATGAAGTACTGAATACTAACAGAAATACTAACCCACTTCCTACCAGGCTCAATGTCAAAAAAGCTGATTGGAGTTTATTCAAGTCACATTTAATCCAACAGCAAGTATTGATGCAACAACAGATGGAAGTGGAAATCAGTAGCCAGAATGTAGATCAGATTACCTCCATATTACAGGACGTAGTCCAAACTGCTGCTCAAGGGTCAATTCCACTATTCAAATTCACATCAAGATCAAAGCCATGGTGGACCAAGGAACTTGCTTTACTTCGACATTCATTCCATAAGCTTCGATGCCAAGAAAAGAAGTACCATTGTACCAACATGATGGACAATGCAAGAGCTGCAAGGAATAAATATTTTCAACACATCCAGCACACCAAGCACCAACACTGGATGAACTTTTTAGCATCAGCCAAGGACAAAATGATATTCACTGCCTACAATTACTCAAGGCCTGAAAATTATCAATCAAGAATAATCCCAACACTGGTTTATACACCAAAGCACCAATCTCAGCCAGCTAAAGCAACAACATTTGAAGCCAAAAGTGAGGCTCTGGCCCAGACCTTATTTCCAAGTCTTCAAACTTCAACCTTATCAGCTGAGGCAGAGGAATTCATTCCTTCCACCTCTTACAATATAACAGCAAGGAATGATAAAGAACAACTTTGGGACAGGCCTGAACTCACTATTGATGAGATGATAAATGCTGCTCCTAAAAAGATGACTGCCCCAGGTCATGATTGTCTGGATTGGACCATTATTAAGGCAGCCATCACAACTATACCTGACTTCTTCTTCAAGGCTTACAAATGCTTATTTGAAAGCGGAAAGCATCCACAGCAATGGAAACAGGCAGTGGGAATCATCATCCCCAAGAGGAACAAAATGGACTACAGTGCACCCAAAGCTTACAGACCCATTTCTCTTCTGCCCTGCCTGTCTAAATTACTTGAAAGAATCTATGCCAATAGACTGTCATTTATTGCTAACACAACAGACCTTCTACACCCTAGTCAATTCGGAGGGCGCAAGCAAAGATCAGCCATTGATGCTTCACTCTTGATTCAAGAATTTGTGGAGGTGAATCTGGCCAGCAAACGACTTGTATCAACAATCTTCTTGGATATCCTTGGAGCTTTTGATAGGCTGCAACCTGCAGCTTTAATCCAAACAATGCGGTCCTTACAGCTACCTGTATGTCTTATATCCTGGGTCAGATCATATCTAGTTGGAAGAACACTGCAGCTTCTCTTCAATGGTCAACTTAGCAAGGTGTTTCCAGTGACTGGGACTCTCCAAGGTAGCCCAATATCACCAATGCTCTTCCTTATTTCCATCAGATTCCTACTCTCAGCTGTTCACAGGAAGAACTTCCTTCAGCTGTCCTACATGGACAACATTGCACTTTCAGTGTCATCAATTTCAATCAATAAAAATATTAGAACATTGAAGGGAATTACTAAGGAGCTATTGAAGGGTGCAAGACATTTGGCAGTAAATTTTGAGATGGAGAAATCAGAGCTGATACATTTTGGACGTCAATATCAATGGCCCCAATATATCTCTTGCCTTGGATGGCCTGGCCACAAAAGAGCCAAAGGAAGTTGTCAAATGGTTAGGGATCTGGTTTGATAGGAAGCTCAATTTCAAGAGACATGTGGAAAAGAGACTGCAGCTAGCTCATGGGGCTCTCAGTAGGATCCGGAACCTAGCCTCAACCACAAGAGGACTTCACTGTCATGCCCTTCGACAACTCTACCTGGCTTGTGTAACTTCAGTACTTGATTATGGCTCAGTTCTTTGGCATGGAAAGAGGGGTAGTGGAATACTTACCAACAGATGACAGAAGCTTCAAAAATCAAGCACTGCCATTGATCACTGGGGCTTTTCGAGGTAGTCCAATAAAGGCCTTGGCGGTCGAGTCATCAATCTTACCAGCAAAAGTTCGACATGAGAAGCAAGTGACCTACTCTGGACTATGGATGCTTCGACTTCAAAGGAACCACCCAATCCAGGAACACTTATTTAGTCCTCTTGAAGATGAATTGGCCAGCAGCAGTCAGATTGATCTCGGATTAATTAACTATATCAGTAATCCAGTAACTCAGTTGATGAGGACCGGAAGTAGGCTAACGCCATTGGCCTCCCTGAAAAATCTGGAGCAGCTAAATGCTCTCTGGGTCCCACCATGGCATCAATCAGATATCAAAACCACCATTTCAAACCATCCAAAGTCAATAGCTAATCTATCCCACATCCAACACATTAAGGACATCCATTTAAGTGATGTCATAGTTTACACTGATGCACCACTTTCACAGGGAGGTGGGAGCAGCATTGGCTTTGTGATCTACCAACCAATCACCAGAGAGATAAAATGTTTTTCGTACAACCTAGGCGATACCATGGGTATCACAGACGCTGAGACCTACTGTATCTTTAGGGCAACCAAATATGTCAAGAAATATTTTGCCAATAATACCATTCACATTTTTACTGATAGTCAGGCTAGTATTCTTCGAATGCAGCAATGCAGCAATCAATTCTCTCATCAGATCAGGAAGATTTGTCAAAGTTGCACAGTTCATCTTCAATGGTGTCCAGCACATGTTGGCATAGAAGGAAATGAGCTGGCTGATAAGCTTGCCAAAGGAGGTTGGAAGAAAAAGGCAATGAAAAGTGATAAATATACCTCTCACTCTTTCATCAAGCAGAAGGCTAAAGAGTGGGTGCTCAAGGCATGGAAAAAAGATTGGGACTTGGAGCTCTGGCATGAGGAGGAGGGTCGAAAGGCCAAGGGACTCGGAAAGTATTACAGGCTTCAGGCTCAATCTAATCAGCCCAATTTTTCTTTTAAATTATATGGATTTGGAGGACAAAGCAGGGAAACTGAATCCGGATTTTTCCAGGCAAGGCTTGGAAATGGCAATACTAGGGTATACCTGCACATGATAGGGAAGGTAACTGATTTTCTTTGCAATTTTTGTGGGAAAGAAAGACAAAATGTGCAGCACTTGTTGTTACACTGTCAAAAATTCAAAGACCAAAGGAATACCTGCTTCAAGGGTATAGAACCAACTACACTTCCAATCTTATTCTGTACAAAAAAGGGGAAGGAATCATTACTTAAATATTTGGATATATCCAAGTGCATGGCAGCACACAAAGGGAATTAAATTAGGATATGTGATTGGGATATATTTTATTGGACTTTGAGGGAAAAGAGATGAATTTGGGGGAAAATTTTAAATGTAGAATATTTGAAATGTGTCATAGCTAGATAGCTGAATACACTATGAATTAAAAGAAAAAAAAAACTCTTTAATTCGGAAATAAATAATCAGCAAAATATTCACCTGCCTGAATTGCAAGCAGCCATTCAACACAATGAGTACGAGAAAGTTGCATCACTCTTACAACATGTAGTCCAAAATGCAGCTCATGCTTCAATTCCAACTGCTCAACTATCATCGAGATCTAAGCCATGGTGGACAGATGAGTTGAGGCAGATGAGAATAGCTTTTCACAGGCTACGTCGCCATTTTAAGAAGGGGGCCTGTTCCATATTGGAAGTATATGTGAAGGAAGCTAGGAATAAATATTTTCACCATATTCAATACAATAAGAAGCAGCATTGGACAAACTTTCTAGCTGAAGCAAAGAATAAATCTGTATTTTCAGCCTACAATGTTTCAAAGCTAGATAGAGCCCAATCTTCACTAATCCCAACTTTGAGCTATACTGATTCTGGTAGCATGGAAGAGAATATAGCTATCAGTTACAAAGATAAATGTCAGGCTTTGATTCACTCACTTTTTCCACCAACCAAGGTCCAAGAATCAACTCCCTATCAGCCCTGGAACCAGCACACCAACTTAGCACCAGACACAACAACTAGTCCAGCCTCAGCAAATAGGAATATCTCTAATACAAGCAGCTTGAATACCTGGGAATGGCCAGTCTTGACTCTAGAAGAATTAATAAATGCAATCCCAAGCAAATTTACTGCTCCAGGACTAGATCAAATCAACTGGATAATTATCAAAGCAGCAGTCACAGCCATCCCTAACTTCTTCTTCCAAGCCTACACCTGTCTATTTAACAGTGGATACCATCCAAGTCAGTGGAAGCAGGCAGTGGGAATTATCATACCAAAAAGAAACAAAAAGGACTATAGCTCTCCAAAAGCCTACCAGCCCATCTCGCTTCTTCCCTGTCTTTCAAAGCTGCTGGAGAAAGTATTTGCCAATAGGCTGGCTTTTCTTGCAAATACCAATATCAATTTGCTCCACAACTCACAAATGGGTGGAAGGAAGCAAAGATCAGCAATTGATGCAGCCTTACTCCTGAAGGAATATATAGAAGAAAATAGATCCAAGCACAGAATTGTGTCAACTGTTCTGCTTGATATCCTGGGTGCATTTGACAGGCTACAGCTCAAGGCCTTGATAAGTGTCATGAGATCTCTACAGCTTCCTACTCTATTTATTTCCTGGGTACAATCATTTTTGAAAGACAGAAGCATCAAGCTTTTATTCAATGGGCAACTAAGTCAGGAGTTTCCGGTCACTGGCACTCCTCAAGGTAGCCCCTTTTCACCACTACTTTTCTTACTTTCAATTAGGTATCTCTGGCCTCCTGAAGATAAATTTTCTTACTTACAACTGTCTTACATTGATGACATCTCAATCTATGTGTCATCTACATCAATAACCAAAAATGAGAGACAATTACAGCATATATTACAACATGTTATGAAAAAGTCCAAAGACTTATCAATTTTATTTGAGATGGAAAAGACTGATCTGATTCATTTCTCTAACCATCAAAAGCCACATACAGATCCATTGACCCTTAGTGAAGGAATTACCTTAATCCCACAGGAAAGGGTAAGATGGTTGGGTATATGGTTTGACAGGAAACTCACTTTCAAGACTCACATGGAAAAGAGCCTCCAACTAGCACATGGAGCTCTTATGAGGGTCAAGCAGCTTTCATCATTGACCAAAGGACTACACTTCTATGCTCTGAGACAGCTCTATCTAAGCTGTGTTATTCCAGTCCTGGATTATGGCTCAGTTCTTTGGTACAATAAAAGAGGATCAGGTGCCTCAATCAACAAGTGTCAAAGACTCCAGAACCAGGCATGTAGAATGGTCACTGGAGCCTATCATAACAGCCCCATAAAAGCACTTGAGGTCGTGGCAGCAATTTTACCAACTAGAGTAAGACTACAAAAGCAGGCTATTACTTATGCACTCCGACTACTTCAACTACAAAGATCACATCCAGTTCAATCCAAATTAATTTCTCCACTGAGGGATGAGTTTTCACTATCCTCAGATCTGGATCTTGAAGTCTTCAACTTCCTATCAACTACACCTACTCAACTCACTCGGATTGGACAACTGTTGAAACAATTTTCACATCTGAAGAAGCTAGAACAAAAAGATGTCAAATGGGTCCCTCCTTGGCTTCAGCCCAAAATTTCAATTAACGTTTCACAGCTTCCAAAAGATCTTGCTGCACTGGAACACAAAGCACGTATCAAATCTCTTCCCAACAATACCACCATTGTCTACACAGATGTATCTCTATCAAAGGGCAAAGGAAGTAGTATTGGCTTTGATTTGTACCTACCAGTCAGTAGAGAGATAAAGGTCTTCTCCTTTAACCTAGGGGAATCCATGGGGATTACTGATGCAGAGACTCTGTGTATCCTTTTTGCTATCAGACATCTGAAAAAGATAATACCTAATGGAACCTACCATATCTTCACTGACAGTCAGGCCAGCCTTAGAAGGATCCAGAAGAGGGATAATTTCTTCTCTCACCAGATCAGAAAAGAATCAGAAGCTTGCATCCTTCACCTCTCTTGGTGCCCAGGACATGTAGGCATTGAGGGAAATGAGCTTGCTGATAGGTTAGCCAGGGGGGCTGTCAATAAGAAGGTTATGAGAAGCAATCAGTTCACTACATACTCATTTCTAACTCAAAGAGCTAAGGAGCTTATAATTGATGCGTGGAATCATGACTGGACGTCTGAGCTCTTCCATGAGGAGGAAGGGAGAAAAAGTAAGGGTCTAGGCAAGTTTTACAGGATCCAGGCTCAGAAATCAATACCAACCTTTTCAACCAAACTTATGAATTTTCAAGGTCATAACAGGAGTACTGAGTCAGCATACTTCCAGGCAAAGACAGGAATTGGCAATATAAGAGCATATCTATTCAAAATTGGGAAAACCAAAGATGAAACATGTAATTTTTGTAAAAATGGGAAGCAGACTATGCAACATTTGATATTGCATTGTCAAAACTATAGCAAAGAAAGAAAGGAATCATTTACAAATATAGAGCCATTAATACTCCCCATATTGTTCCGAACAAAAAGGGGGAAAGAAGCATTGCTAAAGTTTTTGAAGGCTTCAAAGTGTATAAATGCACAGAAAGGAGATTAACTAGAAACACAAAAAATTGGAAATATAAATATTTGAGCATGCAGGAGTCTTAAGAAAGATATGTGGGACACGGTATTACGTTGTAAATGTTGACTAAAGAACCCTATAGCTACAGATGAGATCTATGTACTGCTATGAAGGTCATGTGACCTGTCTAGCTTAGTTTACATAAATAGGTGAAATTCTACCCCTAGACACACCCCCTTACCTACGAAACTTTACAGGGTTTCATCAAGCATCCAAGGTAGTCATATTTAGTTGTCCGACAAACTTTTTAAAAAGAACAGACGACAATGCCTTTGTGAACCCGTCTGCAGCATTTTCTAATCCTGATTTCCATTCCAATTCAATTACTTTGTCGCTTATATATTCCCGCAGTAAGAACACAGGTACATCGTAATGTTTGCTCTTTTGAGTTACGCCCTGTCCTTTTATTTGCCTGTAGCCTGGCTCATTGTCATAGTAGAGGCGGACTATCTTTGCGTCGTCTGAGTTGTAGTTGATACTTCGAAAAAGATTTGAAGAAACACAGCCTCCTTAGCTGCTTCAGCCATAGCATAGACTTCTGCCACAGTTGAAGAACAAGTAACTCTCTTCATTTGATACGAACACCAAGAGAAACAGGCACCTTTCAGGAAGAAAGCCCATCCACCATGAGAGCGTCGCGTTTCAGGATCTTGGGCATAATTGGAGTCAGTAAAACCGTGAAGCTGTAAGTTAGAGCAGGCACCAAAACTAAGACCCAGACGGGTAGTTTTGCAAAGATAGCGGTAAAGATGGCGAGCTGCTGCTATATGAATTGGAGAAGGATTAGAAAGAAAACGACAGAGCTGTGTCATGGTATAGGTGATATCTGGTCTTGTTTGAGTAGCAGCATACATTGCAGAGCCAACCATCGACGCATAGAGCTCAATTTCCGCTGTTGAGGCAGTCCCTTCAAAAGGAATCAGGTGCTGTCCTGGAAGTATTGGTGTACTGGTTGGAGTACAATTTTTGAGGCTATACTTTTCAAGAATCTTCTCAAGATAGGCATCTTGATGGAGATAGAGAACTCGATTTGCTCGTTTGCGTACAATACGGACGCTAACATAAAACTCCGCAGGTCCCATATCAACCATTTTGAAAGAATCATGTAGGTGTCTTAGCAATTTCGAAACACCAGCCTCGGGACCAATGAGTAGAAAGTCATCTATATGAGTAACAAGATAAGTTTCATCAGAGTCACTATGATAAACGGAAGAATCAAGAAGTAGAGGCTTATAACCAAATTGGGCAACTTCAGAACGAAGTTTTGATTGCCAGAGATGTGGAGACTGCTTGAGACCATAGAGCGACTTCTTAAGTTTCCACATCCAGCGGTTGAGTGGGGATCCATCTGGAGTAGGCAACCCGTCTGGACATGCCATGTATATATCAGTGTCGATTTCAGGGTTGAGAAAGGCGGTAACTACATCCATTTGTTCAACTTGCCAGTCGTTGGAAGCGGTGAGTGCGAGAAGAGCTTTCCAGACGCTGGAGAGTGCTGTACTGGCAAAAGTGTCTTTGTAGTCTAGGCCTTCCCTTTGATGAAAGCCCTTTGCAAAATAGCGTGATTTAAAACGGGTCAGCTGGCCATCTTTCCCTGTCTTTCGCCTATAAACCCATCGTCCTGGAATGATATCACGTCCTGAAGGAAGCTCAGAGCGAGGTAAGAGCTGCGAAGTATCGTTCATTTCAAGAGCTGCCAATTCTTCCCTCATAGATGCTTCCCAAAGAGCAGCACTGGGACCCAGTAGAGCTTCACGAAAAGTCTTTGGATCGCTGTCAGGAATGAGAGCTGATAGATACGACTGATATTCTAAAAGCAGAATAGGATTCTCATCCTGCGGAGTATGCAATGAATTTGAGCCTTTTGCTTTACTGCGAGTGACACGGATATCTGATTCAGGCTTAGAGAGATCGAATGAATTAGGTCCAGCTGTCAACTTGGGCTTATTCTTGGCACCTGGAGGTCGACCACGGCCGCGCTTAGGGAGTTGTGGGAGAGGTGCAAATAAAGGATCTTCTTCAGCAGGCATGATGTGTCTTGCATCGAGGAGCGGAGGTATTTCATCATCCAAATGTGCACCCCCTACTGAGCCATTTTCTTTGGAATTATCTGAGTCCCCTCCAATTTGTGGAGAATTAGGAAAGGGAATTTCAACCTCATCGACAAACTCAGAAGAGGGCTCAGGTATTTCATCAGGATGGTCTTCAGCAGAAAATTCATTGAAACGTCCCTCAAAGAAACGAACATGAGACGACCGTACAAGCTGATGGCCAAGAGGTCTTGAGGGGATCCAACAACAAAAATATGGTTCCCTTCAAATCCTACTAAGATACCTTCTTCAGCGCGTGCATCCATTTTCTGCGACTTTATTCGACGCTCGTTTGGTATGTATACAAGTACACGAGAGCCTAATACTCTGATTCCAGAATTATCAGGTTTGTGTTCAGAGGTATCGAATCCTGTAGCCCGAGATTGTGCTTCGTAGGGAGTCATATCGTCATAGACCGATGTGGTGATACGATTGAGAATGTAGATGACAGCACGGAATATCTCTGGCCAAAGAGAGAATGGGATACGCATATCTGATATGACACAACGCATTGGATCTAAAACTGTCCTATTTGATCTTTCTTGAGGGCCACCTTGTTCGTGAAAATAGGCTGTCGTAAGCTCGATTGCAATGCCGTACTGCTGACACCAGGCGACCATTTTATCACCCCCAAATTCTTTACCACCATCTAAACGAAAACATTTTGGCAGGAAACCATTTTGAGTTCGGAAGAAACGAGTAAAAGTGACCAAAGCATCGAAAGCATTTCTCTTTTCTGGGAAAGTGTAGCCATAACGTCCTCCTGTCTTTCCATCAGTGAAGATCATACCAGCTGTATGGCCATTATAACCGACAGGATTGCAAAAGAAGACATCTGCGTAAAATCTATCACCCCACTTCGACTCTCGATTACGCGGATAGCGGTATAACCTTCTTCGGCTTTGAGAATTCGCATGGATCGCACAATGTGGTTACATCGAGATTGGAATCCGTGTTACGAGGTTTATAAGATAGACCAAGTGTTGCTTTTATTGTTCGCTGGACATTTGGAAAGCTAATGTGTCCTAGACGGCGATGAAGAAGTTCGAGAGTGACAGGGGCTTCATGGATTGCTGCAGGAAAGACATTATCAGCAACTGGAGAGAGAAGGAAGGTTGAGGATCGCATAGACGGATCATTAGTATTAAGAACATATGGAGAAGAGGCGGTGCGCAAGTGTAAACAATTTTGTCCACGAAGAAGCTGGCAAACTTCAGAACCGTCCGCTTCATATAGTACCCGATGTTTATCCCATCCATCCCGAAGATCATGAAGCCACCCAGAATAAATGTTAAGTGGGAAGCCAGGAATGTAGAGAACATTTTCAAGGACAATCTCATTGACTGAATCATCTTGCCGGAGAACGCGAAGCTTGATGTAGCCAAGCCCGACAGGCTGAACTGGACTTCCCCCTGTTTTAACGATAGGCAACCCAGATACTGGCCGATAACGGAAGAACGCATTTATATCATTAGTGATATGAACTGAGGCACCGTCATCATGAAGCCAGATATCACGAGAACTTGCAGCCGGGACTGCTGCAGCAAATGCGGAATTAATTCCAGTTCTGGTCGAGCATAGACGATGATCTTTGTTGCGAAAGTTACATTTATGTTGGCGTAGCTCTATCTGAGATGGGGATACTGTAATCGCCTTTTGTTGATTCTTCGCGAAAGAATTGTAGGTGGGAGTTGAGGGTGTTCTCAAAACTCCCGCGCAACCCTATTGGAAAGGACTTGGATTAAAATCCACAAAATATGGGTTAGCAGCTGTACAACTTGAGGATGATTGTGATGGAAAAAGTGCTGGCTGAACGCGGTCGTTGGTATCCTTTCGAAATGGATCATAGTTCTCAAAACGGGCATCAAAGCCAGAGTAATGAGTGGAAATTTTANGTTCAATCCAAATTAATTTCTCCACTGAGGGATGAGTTTTCACTATCCTCAGATCTGGATCTTGAAGTCTTCAACTTCCTATCAACTACACCTACTCAACTCACTCGGATTGGACAACTGTTGAAACAATTTTCACATCTGAAGAAGCTAGAACAAAAGATGTCAAATGGGTCGCCCTTGGCTTCAGCCCAAAATTTCAATTAACGTTTCACAGCTTCCAAAAGATCTTGCTGCACTGGAACACAAAGCACGTATCAAATCTCTTCCCAACAATACCACCATTGTCTACACAGATGTATCTCTATCAAAGGGCAAAGGAAGTAGTATTGGCTTTGATTTGTACCTACCAGTCAGTAGAGAGATAAAGGTCTTCTCCTTTAACCTAGGGAATCCATGGGGATTACTGATGCAGAGACTCTGTGTATCCTTTTTGCTATCAACATCTGAAAAAGATAATACCTAATGGAACCTACCATATCTTCACTGACAGTCAGGCCAGCCTTAGAAGGATCCAGAAGAGGGATAATTTCTTCTCTCCACCAGATCAGAAAAGAATCAGAAGCTTGCATCCTTCACCTCTCTTGGTGCCCAGGACATGTAGGCATTGAGGGAAATGAGCTTGCTGATAGGTTAGCCAGGGGGGCTGTCAATAAGAAGGTTATGAGAAGCAATCAGTTCACTACATACTCATTTCTAACTCAAAGAGCTAAGGAGCTTATAATTGATGCGTGGAATCATGACTGGACGTCTGAGCTCTTCCATGAGGAGGAAGGGAGAAAAAGTAAGGGTCTAGGCAAGTTTTACAGGATCCAGGCTCAGAAATCAATACCAACCTTTTCAACCAAACTTATGAATTTTCAAGGTCATAACAGGAGTACTGAGTCAGCATACTTCCAGGCAAAGACAGGAATTGGCAATATAAGAGCATATCTATTCAAAATTGGGAAACCAAAGATGAAACATGTAATTTTTGTAAAAATGGGAAGCAGACTATGCAACATTTGATATTGCATTGTCAAAACTATAGCAAAGAAAGAAAGGAATCATTTACAAATATAGAGCCATTAATACTCCCCATATTGTTCCGAACAAAAAGGGGGAAAGAAGCATTGCTAAAGTTTTTGAAGGCTTCAAAGTGTATAAATGCACAGAAAGGAGATTAACTAGAAACACAAAAAATTGGAAATATAAATATTTGAGCATGCAGGAGTCTTAAGAAAGATATGTGGGACACGGTATTACGTTGTAAATGTTGACTAAAGAACCCTATAGCTACAGATGAGATCTATGTACTGCTATGAAGGTCATGTGACCTGTCTAGCTTAGTTTACATGAGTAGGTGAAATTCTACCCCTAGACACACCCCCTTACCTACGAAACTTTACAGGTTTCATCAAGCATCCAAGGTAGTCATATTTAGTTGTCCGACAAACTTTTTAAAAAGAACAGACGACAATGCCTTTGTGAACCCGTCTGCAGCATTTTCTAATCCTGATTTCCATTCCAATTCAATTACTTTGTCGCTTATATATTCCCGCAGTAAGAACACAGGTACATCGTAATGTTTGCTCTTTTGAGTTACGCCCTGTCCTTTTATTTGCCTGTAGCCTGGCTGATTGTCATAGTAGAGGCGGACTATCTTTGCGTCGTCTGAGTTGTAGTTGATACTTCGAAAAAGATTTCGAAGAAACACAGCCTCCTTAGCTGCTTCAGCCATAGCATAGACTTCTGCCATAGTTGAAGAACAAGTAACTCTCTTCATTTGATACGAACACCAAGAGAAACAGGCACCTTTCAGGAAGAAAGCCCATCCACCATGAGAGCGTCGCGTTTCAGGATCTTGGGCATAATCGGAGTCAGTAAAACCGTGAAGCTGTAAGTTAGAGCGGCACCAAAACTAAGACCCAGACGGGTAGTTTTGCAAAGATAGCGGTAAAGATGGCGAACTGCTGCTATATGAATTGGAGAAGGATTAGAAAGAAAACGACAGAGCTGTGTCATGGTATAGGTGATATCTGGTCTTGTTTGAGTAGCAGCATACATTGCAGAGCCAACCATCGACGCATAGAGCTCAATTTCCGCTGTTGAGGCAGTCCCTTCAAAAGGAATCAGGTGCTGTCCTGGAAGCATTGGTGTACTGGTTGGAGTACAATTTTTGAGGCTATACTTTTCAAGAATCTTCTCAAGATAGGCATCTTGATGGAGATAGAGAACTCGATTTGCTCGTTTGCGTACAATACGGACGCTAACATAAAACTCCGCAGGTCCCATATCAACCATTTTGAAAGAATCATGTAGGTGTCTTCGCAATTTCGAAACACCAGCCTCGGGACCAATGAGTAGAAAGTCATCTATATGAGTAACAAGATAAGTTTCATCAGAGTCACTATGATAAACGGAAGAATCAAGAAGTAGAGGCTTATAACCAAATTGGGCAACTTCAGAACGAAGTTTTGATTGCCAGAGATGTGGAGACTGCTTGAGACCATAGAGCGACTTCTTAAGTTTCCACATCCAGCGGTTGAGTGGGGATCCACCTGGAGTAGGCAACCCGTCTGGACATGCCATGTATATATCAGTGTCGATTTCAGGGTTGAGAAAGGCGGTAACTACATCCATTTGTTCAACTTGCCAGTCGTTGGAAGCGGTGAGTGCGAGAAGAGCTTTCCAGACGCTGGAGAGTGCTGTACTGGCAAAAGTGTCTTTGTAGTCTAGGCCTTCCCTTTGATGAAAGCCCTTTGCAAATAGCGTGATTTAAAACGGGTCAGCTGGCCATCTTTCCCTGTCTTTCGCCTATAAACCCATCGTCCTGGAATGATATCACGTCCTGAAGGAAGCTCAGAGCGAGGTAAGAGCTGCGAAGTATCGTTCATTTCAAGAGCTGCCAATTCTTCCCTCATAGATGCTTCCCAAAGAGCAGCACTGGGACCCAGTAGAGCTTCACGAAAAGTCTTTGGATCGCTGTCAGGAATGAGAGCTGATAGATACGACTGATATTCTAAAAGCAGAATAGGATTCTCATCCTGCGGAGTATGCAATGAATTTGAGCCTTTTGCTTTACTGCGAGTGACACGGATATCTGATTCAGGCTTAGAGAGATCGAATGAATTAGGTCCAGCTGTCAACTTGGGCTTATTCTTGGCACCTGGAGGTCGACCACGGCCGCGCTTAGGGAGTTGTGGGAGAGGTGCAAATAAAGGATCTTCTTCAGCAGGCATGATGTGTCTTGCATCGAGGAGCGGAGGTATTTCATCATCCAAATGTGCACCCCCTACTGAGCCATTTTCTTTGGAATTATCTGAGTCCCCTCCAATTTGTGGAGAATTAGGAAAGGGAATTTCAACCTCATCAACAAACTCAGAAGAGGGCTCAGGTATTTCATCAGGATGGTCTTCAGCAGAAAATTCATTGAAACGTCCCTCAAAGAAACGAACATGAGACGACGGTACAAGCTGATGGCCAAGAGGTCTTGAGGGGATCCAACAACAATAAATATGGTTACCTTCAAAACCAACTAAGATACCTTCTTCAGCGCGTGCATCCATTTTCTGCGACTTTATTCGACGCTTGTTTGGTATGTATACAAGTACACGAGAGCCTAATACTCTGATTCCAGAATTATCAGGTTTGTGTTCAGAGGTATCGAATCCTTTAGCCCGAGATTGTGCTTTGTAGGGAGTCATATCGTCATAGACCAATGTGGTGATACGATTGAGAATGTAGATGACAGCACGGAATATCTCTGGCCAAAGAGAGAATGGGATACGCATATCTGATATGACACAACGCATTGGATCTAAAACTGTCCTATTTGATCTTTCTTGAGGGCCACCTTGTTCGTGAAAATAGGCTGTCGTAAGCTCGATTGCAATGCCGTACTGCTGACACCAGGCGACCATTTTATCACCCCCAAATTCTTTACCACCATCTAAACGAAAACATTTTGGCAGGAAACCATTTTGAGTTCGGAAGAAACGAGTAAAAGTGACCAAAGCATCGAAAGCATTTCTCTTTTCTGGGAAAGTGTAGCCATAACGTCCTCCTGTCTTTCCATCAGTGAAGATCATACCAGCTGTATGGCCACTATAACCAACAGGATTGCAAAAGAAGACATCTGCGTAAAATCTATCACCCCACTTCGACTCTCGATTACGCGGATAGCGATGTATAACCTTCTTCGGCTTTGAGAATTCGCATGGATCGCACAATGTGGTTACATCGAGATTGGAATCCGTGTTACGAGGTTTATAAGATAGACCAAGTGTTGCTTTTATTGTTCGCTGGACATTTGGAAAGCTAATGTGTCCTAGACGGCAATGAAGAAGTTCGAGAGTGACAGGGGCTTCATGGATTGCTGCAGGAAAGACATTATCAGCAACTGGAGAGAGAAGGAAGGTTGAGGATCGCATAGACAGATCATTAGTATTAAGAACATATGGAGAAGAGACGGTGCGCAAGTGTAAACAATTTTGTCCACGAAGAAGCTGGCAAACTTCAGAACCGTCCGCTTCATATAGTACCCGATGTTTATCCCATCCATCCCGAAGATCATGAAGCCACCCAGAATAAATGTTAAGTGGGAAGCCAGGAATGTAGAGAACATTTTCAAGGACAATCTCATTGACTGAATCATCTTGCCGGAGAACGCGAAGCTTGATGTAGCCAAGCCCGACAGGCTGAACTGGACTTCCCCCTGTTTTAACGATAGGCAACCCAGATACTGGCCAATAACGGAAGAACGCATTTATATCATTAGTGATATGAATTGAGGCACCGTCATCATGAAGCCAGATATCACGAGAACTTGCAGCCGGGACTGCTGCAGCATATGCGGAATTAATTCCAGCTCTGGTCGAGCATAGACGATGATCTTTGTTGCGAAAGTTACATTTATGTTGGCGTAGCTCTATCTGAGATGGGGATACTGTAATCGCCTTTTGTTGATTCTTCGCAAAAGAATTGTAGGTGGGAGTTGAGGGTGTTCTCAAAACTCCCGCGCAACCCTATTGGAAAGGACTTGGATTAAAATCCACAAAATATGGGTTAGCAGCTGTACAACTTGAGGATGATTGTGATGGAAAAAGTGCTGGCTGAAAGCGGTCGTTGGTATCCTTTCGAAATGGATCATAGTTCTCAAAACGGGCATCAAAGCCAGAGTAATGAGTGGAAATTTTGCTAGGTGGGTGACGTTTTTGAAACTCAGAACGCCACTTTTTATTTTCGGTATAATTGGCCCTAGGAAATCTCTTCATATACTCGGCACGCTGTTCTGGGTATTTAAAGAAGCATTTCGTGTCATCATGCGGACCAGTACACCATTGGCAGTTGGGACCATCCCACTTCTTGTTTCTCTGAAACTTGGGACCTGTAACATGAGCTTGTGCGAGAAGTACTGGAGTAGGCGCTATGCTCTCAGCCAATCTAATGTGGTTTGGAGAGTTGTATATAGAGTGTCAAGTGTAGGAGCAGGATTGACAGAAGTTGCAACAGAGAAGTGGTATCTTTGGGTGGATGCCCATTGAGGGTATTTTATGGATACCGCACAGATTAACACCAGACAGCATACGAGAGAGGGAAGAGGTGTACCGAGAGAATGAAGACTAGAGACCATCGATTTATGAGCCAGAATATAAGCCTGGCAGGATGAATACTTCTCAAAGTTCTCTGTGAGATCGAGGAAGTCGGTGATACTCGTTTCAACAGCAGCAATGCTGTTTCCTTGAAGAAAGCAACAAAGCTTTTTATAGCTGTCGCAGGCTAGATTTTCGGCAATGACAATCTGAATGAATTCCGGATCGACGTTGATTGCCAGTGTCATTTTGACAAGCTCGTTTGAGCTGGACCAATCTTTAGAGCCAGTTTCCTTTTCAGACTTGTAAATAGCTTCAGTTTTTATTGGGTCGATCCAATCTGAGAGAGCGTTTTGTCGCAAGGTCAATTCGATGAGAAGCATCCAGTCTTTCAGGTTAGCGATGCCATACAGTTTCAACGCTGGAGGGAGTGCCATATCGCTGGCGCGAAGATTAGATGGAGCCATGTTAAAGAGGAATGAAAGATTCAAGATGTGAGAGTGGGGAGCCAGAGATACCTTGTTTAATAAAAAATAAAAAAAACTGAAAGGTAGAGGCGCAGATGTAGATACAAAACAAGGACACCGTAGTATTAGAAACTGATTGGTGAATGGAGTCGTAAACAGAAGAACAACGGAAGAATAAATCGTGATTCCACAGGAAGCGCAAGGGTCATAACCTCTTAAGAAAGATATGTGGGACACGGTATTACGTTGTAAATGTTGACTAAAGAACCCTATAGCTACAGATGAAATCTATGTACTGCTATGAAGGTCATGTGACCTGTCTAGCTTAGTTTACATGAGTAGGTGAAATTCTACCCCTAGACAAGGAGTAAGGGAGGGATAAGAAATTTGAAGTTGCCACTGTGTAATTATTAGATAAATTGTCATAGCTTTATAGCTGAATACAAAATGAATTAAAAAAAAAGCATGAAACAAAAAATCAGAATCCTCGAGAGAGAAGTTAACCAGCTTTTTGAAACAGATAAATCCAACTCCATTCAATTTGACTCATCAAAGACAGAATTGATGCACTTCACTAACAGGAAAGCATCAAGAAACTACCCATTAACCTTACCTGATGGACAACAAGTAATCCCTAAAGACTCCATCCGTTGGTTGGGTATCTGGTTTGATCCAGGACTCAAATTTCGAGGACATGCCTCCATTAGAACAGCCCAGGCTACACAGGCATTTTTCAGAATGGCTAGATTAGGTAATACTGAACGAGGACTTTCACCAGCAGCTATGAGACAAATTTACATTGCTTGTATTATAAGTATTGCAGATTATGGATCAGCTGTCTGGTGGAAGGGACAGGAGTTTATTGTGGCATCCCTGCAGAAACTTCAAAATTTAGCCATGAGGAAAATTCTTGGGGTATTTAGGACGTCACCAATTCTCCCCATGGAGGTTGAATCATGTTTACAACCACCCAGAATCCGAATGAGAGCTAATATGTCAAAGTTTGCTTTCAGGATGTTAAAGTTACCAACAAACCATCCTGTAAACCATCAGATGCAGGAGAAAGATTTTATTCTTCCAAAACCAACTCAAATAATTAGAATGAAATACATTCAAGATTTGATGCTAGATGGGACTGAACCTGAGGAGATAATTCCCCAAGCCTTCCCACCATGGACTTCAAAGCCATCATACAAAGTTCATATAGAAGAGGGTACCAAAGACAAATTGGCAGAATATTACAAATTGAATTACAATACTGTTAATTGGGTTAAAACAACACACATTTATACAGATGCCTCATCACATAAGGAAAGCATCGGAATTGGGATTGGATTTGTAGCCACTAATAGCATTGGTCAGTTAACATATAAATCAATGTCAAATATTGGTGACAAAAATCTAGTCTACAACAGAGAGTTGGAAGCAATTACACAAGCACTGGAATTTGCTAGTGCAAGGTGCAGCCCAGGACAGAATTTTGAAATATTTTCTGATAACCAGGCAGCACTACAAAGGCTGGCATCTCTTTCAGACTATCCTGGACAGTCCTGCCAGATGAGGGCTTTGAATGCAGCAAACCAAATAACAGATAAAAATGCTTCAATTTCATTACACTGATTTCCTGGACATTTGGGTATTGAAGGTAATGAAATAGCAGATCAATTGGCAAAAGACGCATCAAAACTGGCTCCCAGAAACAATAAGATAAGTTTTGCAATGATAGGAGCTCAAATGAAGAAGAATTTTCAAAAGCAATGGCTAGAATTCCTTCAGAGTAATGATAGGAAAATACATCTTTTTTTTTTTTTTTTTTTTAAAAATTCATAGTGTATTCAGCTATATAGCTATGACACAGTTCTATTGATGACATCTCCATCTCTGTATCATCAACATCTGTCACCTAAAATACAAACCTATTAAAACAGTCATTAAAGGTATTAATGATCAAGGCAAAGGAATTGTCAGTAACTTTTGAGATGGACAAGACAGAGCTCATCCATTTTTCTCGGCATAGGAAACCCTTACTAACCCCTCTGATACTTGACACCCATTTTACCTTGCAACCTAAAGAGGTGGTAAGATGGCTTGGTATCTGGTTTGACAGGAAACTAACCTATAAGACACATGTTGAGAAGAGGCTACAGCTGGCCAATGGAGCTCTCAGGAGAGTCAAACAGCTGGCTTCATCAACTAAAAGACTTCCATTCCAAGCACTAAGGCAACTCTACCCAAGCTGTGTTACTTCTGTCTTAGACTATGGTGCAGTTTTATGGTACAGCAAACAAGGAGCAGGAGCATTGATTTCCAGATGTCAAAGAATACAAAACCAAGCCCTACTAATGATGACTGGGGCATATCAGAAGAGTCCCATAAAAGCCCTAGAAGTGGAGGCAGGAATTCTACCAACAAAGGTCCGGTATCAAAAACAAACTTATAGCTTTGCACTTCGGCTTTTAAGGCTCCAGCCATCCCATCCAGTCCAAAACAAGTTCTTCAGTCCATTACAGGGCGAGTTATCACTATCAAATGAGCTAGATCTTGGCCTTTTCAAATATGTGGACAATGGTCAAACACAACTTACAAGAATAAGTCATTTACTAAGACCGTTTTCAATCCACAGCAAACTTGATAAAATGGAAACTGCTTGGATTCCACCTTGGCATCTGAGCAACATCACAATGTCCATATCTTCTCTACCAAATGAAGAAGCTAAGGAAGAACACACCAATATAATCTACAATCTGTCATTAGATACAACAATAATTTACACTGATGGATTCCTTACAAAGGGAAAGGGTAGCAGTATAGGCTTTGTTGTTTATCTACCACACAGTAGGGAGATAAAATGCTGCTCTTTCAATCTTGGGGAATCAATGGGAATCACAGATGCAGAGTCCTTCTGTATCCTCAAAGCAATCAAGTACATAAAAAAGATAATCCCAGGTGGCAACTATCATATATTCACTGATAGTCAAGCTAGTCTGATTAGAATCCAAAAGAAAGAAAATCATATATCATACAAAATTAGACAAGAGGCATATAATTGCCACTTAAATCTCTCTTGGTGTCCAGGGCATGTTGGTATAGTGGGAAATGATCTTGCTGATAACTTGGCCAAAGGGGCCATGAAAAAGAAGGATTTTAAGAGAAATTGCTTTACTACTCATTCATTTCTCAAACAAAGAGTCAAAGAACTGGTAGTTCAAGCCTGGTGCCAGGATTGGTCTTCAGAGCAGTTCAAAGAGGAGGAAGGAAGGAAAAGCAAGGGCCTCGGAAAATTTTACAGGATCCAGGCTCAGATGTCAATACCTATATTCTCTACACACCCAATCAAATTCCAAGGTCACAATAGAATAACTGAGTCATCATATTTCCAGGCAAGGACTGGTATTGGAAAAGTGAAAGCATATTTACACCAAATTGGGAAGACTAAGGATGATATCTGTAATTTCTGTACAGGTGGAAGACAGACAATGCAACTTCTGATTCTTCATTGGTGCAAATTTACAAAAGAAAGGAATAAATCATTTCAAGGTATAGAGCCACTCAAACTAACAATTTTGTTCCAGACAGAAAGGGGGAAGGAGGCATTACTACAATTTTTAAAATCTTCCAAGTGTATTAGTATACACAAGGGAGAATGATTAGAACAAAAAACATTTGGTAGATTAATTGAACAACAAAGATAGGAGAGATTATTTAGGGGAGTTTGGTTACTTAGTGTAAAAATTAGATAAATTGTCATAGCTTTATAGCTGCATACAATATGAATCAAAAAAAAAAAAAAAAAACAAAAGCCCTGTAGATCATTTTCTCTTTTGCTGAAGCCAGAAATTCAAACCAGTGCAGATTTTTAACCTTTTGGATGCAATGGAAGTATTTGTTCCTAGCCAACCTTGCATCTTGATCTATAATTGGGCATGGGCACATTTTCTGCATACGTCTAAGCTTGTGAATTTCTCTGCGGAGATAGGTTAGCTCCTCAGTCCACCAAGGCTTTGATTTGCTTGATGGTCTTGAGTGAGGGATTGATATCTCTGCAGCTTTCTGAATGACTGCTTGGATTTTTGATGCAACACATTCAATATTATTTGTTGTGATAGCTGTGTCCATCTGTATTTGATGCCTTCTTTTCTCCTCTAGGACTATAGTATTGAACAAATTCCAATCTGCTTTCTTGAGGTTAAACCTTGGATGAAGACTACTTTTTGCCTGGCTGTTATTAGATGTCGAAGTTGGTAGTGCTGTTTCAAAAATAATCAGTCCGTGGTCAGATCCAGTTGATTCCCCATATCTCCAGTTCCTCTACATTAGTTGTTGAAAGCCAGCTTGATAGGTGAGGTCAATGATTGATGTTCTCTTGGAATTGGACCTGTGAAATGTGCCTCCAAACTCCTCAATAACAGCTGAGTCAATAAGGAGCTCTGCTTTGGCATTTTCTAGGTATGTGATTAAGCTGTTAGCAGCAGTAGAGCTATTGTGAACTTCTGGATTCCAGGCTGGGTGGTGAAGGTTGATATCTCCTAGAAATGAGAATGGTTTATTGAGGGTTGGATTCAGTGTCAGAAAGCGTTCAACAGTAAGCTGGCTGGTTAGACTTGTGGTTGGTTTTTCATTGTAAATGTTGACCACATAGAATTTCTCACTGGAAAGTTCCACATCCAAAATTTGAAAATCTGGGTCTGAGACCATGTCATATCTGGCAGATACTTGGATTTGACTGGCTTTTCTGACATATGTGATAGCCCTTGGACGAATTGAATAGGTGCAAGATGGAAGAATGGTGTATAATGATGGGTGATGAATTGGCTGATAAGCCTGTAAAGATTTATTATAGAAGATATATGGCTCTTGAATAAAAAGGATATTATAGTCCTCCTTGAGGGCAACTTCAAAAAGGGACTCCAAGATCTCTCGACCCCTTGCAGCATTTTTTTTTTTGATTCATATTGTATTCAGCTATAAAGCTATGAAAATGTATCTAATTTTTACACTAAGTAACCAAACTCCCCTAAATAATCTCTCCTATCTTTGTTGTTCAATTAATCTACCAAATGTTTTTTGTTCTAATCATTCCCTTGCAGCATTGTGTTGGCCTATTTTGAGTGTGCCTAACATGACAATTCTTTATAGTAGTTGCAGTCTTGTTTTTTAAAAGCTAAATGAGTGCTTTATTTGCATTTAGCGCATTGCACTGTATGGTGGATGCAAGATTGGGTGGATTGACATGTGTTGCATTTATGATGTGATGTCTCATGTTCTCCTAGGCAAAAAGCACAGACCGGAACCTTCATGCAGGTAGATTGATGATGACCGTAAGTGAGACACCTTCAGCATTGTGTCTTTTAGGTTGACTATAGGAATGGAACTACTTTCAACCATAGACCTCCAATTAGTACCCCTGAGCCTAGTAAATGATTTTTCTCCTCCTCTGTGGTGACTGAGAATGTAACTGAACCTCTAAGAGACTGACTGTAAGTCTTGCCAATCCATCTTGGCTGACCTTGGGTTGTAATTCCCTCATTGAACACTTCTATCTCTTCATTCAATGCCTCAATTGGTATGCATTTAGGAACTCCATGCACCACTAATTTAGGCCAGTGGCTCACTTTTTGGGCTTTGTGAATGGGCCATCCTTCAAATACAGGTTCCCATTTTTGCTGATCCAACAAAAGCTCTGATGGAGAGGAATCCATACAGGTTAGGACCACATTTCCTTTTACAGATGTGTGAACCCTGGATATAGCCCTCTTTCCCAAGATTTTGTTGATTCTCTCTCTAACAGAGAAAGGTTGGTATAAAGGGAGGACACCACCTGACTTTGTGACTAGGGTGATCACATTTGCATGATGAAATGGTGGTGGTGGAGAGGTTGTTGTTGCTGTTGCTGTTTCTACTGTTGGTGTTATTGATGTTGTTTCTGCTGCTGCTATATTATTCCCAGATTTTTGGCTGGTTCCTTTGCCTAAAACCTTCATTCCATTTGACTTCAATGGTAAGATGGAAGTTATTTCAGACTGGGTGCTGCTCTTTAAAATTTGAGCATAAGATGGAACTGTTGCTTTGATTTCTGGGGCTGCATTGCTGAGGTTAACAGACTCAGATGGCTTCTTAGTGGTATTTATCATGCCATTCATATTAGTTCTTCCTTCCTCAGTGACATTCTGGAACACTTCAACAAAACCTAGTACTGCATCCTGCTTTCCTTTATCTT
The DNA here is from genome assembly GCA_900239735.1 of Blumeria hordei DH14. Lineage (NCBI taxonomy): Eukaryota > Fungi > Ascomycota > Leotiomycetes > Helotiales > Erysiphaceae > Blumeria > Blumeria hordei. Next base: position 652,875 of record OENG01000006.1, read on the forward strand.
CAGTGAGATAGTATGCTTTGACAAGAAGATCTCTAGCTTTGAGGATGGCAGCTGAGTATGAATATTGTTTTGTGATCCCTGGTTCTGAAGTCAAGATTACTTTTCTGTGTGAAAGAGGTGCTGGAGTTTCCTCTGTTGATTTCCTTTTTCTGGGAATGGATTGTTAGACTTTGTTTCTATTTGACTGTTGTTCAAAATCCTGAGAAGTGATTGGGTCACTGCTGAACAGGCTATTTGAAATTGTGGGTGAAAAGATGGTTGGTTTGGATTTTGATGGCTTTATATTCTCTGGCACAGTTGAGCTTGTCTGCTTTTTGGTATTCCACCTTGAGTCAGAAAGCCTTGGAACATTTTTCATACTGAAAGACTTTTGGGTTGGTGGTGAAGATGGAGGGCCTTCATTTAAGGATGAAGAGACAGATTCCATAGTTTGAAACAAAAGATTTATTTATAATCTATTTATGAATAAGTTTTTTTACTTAGTATTATCTTTCCTTTTTTTTTTTTTTTTTTAAGTATCTTTTTATGAATTTTTATGAAATTTATGAAAAATATGGAAGTTATGAAAGTTATGGAAGCTTTTAATTATCATGAAATTTATGATTTTTAATAAATTGTTAAAATCACGTGATGCTGGCACTTGGGTCACCTGATTTTTGCCAAGGCTTGGCAGCACTTGTGCGAAAAATTTTCTCCAAACTGGATAAATTGAGCTTTCATCAAAAGATGTTGAATTAATGGTGTACAGAGCTTAGAAATGATATCACAGGAAAGCTGATAATTAGGCGAAAACGAATATTAAAATTATATTGTTGAAGCTTGTGGTTGTGAGAAGTTGTTGATGAAATAGTGAGAAATTGGGGTTTGGTGGGCGAAAATTTGTGTTTTGGTCGAGAAATCCTAAAATATTGGGTAACCAGTGTTGAAAATACTATCAGTCGAAAGCTACTGATCTAGCAAAACCGAATATTGAATTTATATTGTCGTATCTGGTGAGGGGCGGAAGTTGTGGACAAAAAGGCGATTGGCAGAAGGTTGTTGATGTGAGATGAAGGAACTGAATTGCTCTGTAAATGCAGTAGGTTTCAGTGTCAGTGATTCCAATGGCGCTTCCCAGATTGAAGGAGAAGCATTTCACCTCTTGGGTAACAGGCATGTAGATGACATATCCAATGCTGCTCACATTGCTCTTGGATAGTGATCCATCTGTGTAAGCTATGGCTATGTCTGGATCTATTATTTGCATTAATTTTAAAATTTTTTTTTTTTTGAATCATATTGCATTCAGCTATCTAGCTATGACAATTTAACATCTTTTTATTTTTACATTGAAGAATCATACCAGTTAACGCCCTAGCTCACTTCTCCATATTACAATATGTCCATTATTTGTGAGCCTATACCATCTCCTTTGTATGCTGACATACACTTGGATGTTTTCAAAAATTGTAGAAGGGCTTCCTTCCCCCTTTTGGTTCTTAATAGAATTTGTAATGAAAGAGGCTTTATATCAGCAAATGCCAATTTGTAATGGATATGTAACATATTCCACGTGACTAACTATTACGTAACACAAGTATATATACATAGTTAGAACACTTAATATAAACTTCATGCTTCTGCACTACACAATTCCCTTTGCTTGAAAAATCTAGAACAGTGAAGAATTAAATGTTTAGTGGTCTGCTTTTTAGCCTTGCAAAAATTGCAGCTTTGATTTTTAACTTTCCCAATTATACTCAGGTAAGCTCTGGTATTCCCTATCCCAGTTCTTGCCTGGAAAAATACTGATTCAACCATCCTGCTGTGGTTTTGAAAGTGAAATGGTTGTATGAAAAAGGTTGGTATGTGCATCTGAGCTTGGATTCTGTAGAACTTGCCAAGTCCCCTAGACCTTCTACCCTCCTCTTCTCTGAGAACTTCAGTTTGCCAGTCATTATGCCAAGCTTCTAAAATATATTCCGTTGCTTTCTGCTTTAGAAAAGGATGGGATCTAAATTATTTACCTGATAAAATTATATTCAAGAATATTGTATCTGAATTATATTTTGGTAGGATGATGGATATTGAACAAAGGTAGAAGTCTGATGGAATTAGAAGATTGTGGTATTGAAGTATGTTGACTACAAGATGATGATCCGAGGTGGGATAGCAATCAAATTATATACAACTTTGATGAGTAATACATGCCAGGGTTGATTTGAAATGAATGTGAAGTGTTGAAGGAAATTCAAATATGAGAAACCCAAACTATCCCACTGCAGATCATCAGCCCCACTGATCTTTGTGTCAGAACTGATTTTTCACACCCTGGACAAGACTACAGTCAAAGCTAGTGCAGGCTTGACTTTGACATATTCCCTTGTGTTGAAAATAATCACTAAAGTGTTATTGAGTTAGGTGGGAAGACAAGTATGCCAAACAGATCAATCACATGATTTAGCTTAGACTAAGTGCAGAGACCACCTTTTCATGTATATAAGCCAGCCATTTCCCACTTAGATAGCAAATCATCATTCATCAATACAACAACACTTCTTGTTCATGATCAACCACTCTACTTCCACCAACACTCTTTATTTGTTCAATCTTTATCAGTATCCTAAAATATAATTCAGGTATCTATTCTTTGAATATAATTTCAACTGATCAATAATTGATAGCTTGTCCACCAAAGAGTTGATTAGCTTTTTCTGGACTGGGTGTTATGGTTGAAGCCTCAAGAGTCTGAGTGCAAAATTATAGGTCTGTTTTAGTTGCCGGACCTTTGTTGGTAGGATGCCTGCCTCAACCTCCAGGGCCTTTATTGGACTGTTTTGATAGGCTCCAGTCATCATGATCAGGGCCTGGTTCTGTAACTTTTGACATCTAGAACTCAATGCTTCTGTGCCATGCTTCCCATACCATAGTATTGCACCATAATCTAGGACTGTAGTGACACAGCTGAGGTAAAGTTGCCTTAGAGCTAGGAATGGAAGGCCTTTTGTTGATGAAGCAAGCTGTATCACCCTCCTAAGAGCTCTATTTGCCAGCTGTAATCTTTTCTCTACATGTGTTTTGGAATTAAGCTTCCTATCAAACCAGATGTCTAGCCATCTTACCACCCTCTTTGGTTGCAAGGCAAACTGGTCTTCAAGTATAAGAGGGGTTAGTAGTGGTTTCCTGTGTCGAGAAAAGTGGATGAGCTCAGTCTTGTCCATCTAAAATGTAACTGACAATTCCTTTGCCCTGGTCATTAATCTCTGCAGCATTAGTTGTAGCTCTCGAATATTTTTGTTAACTGATGTTGATGAGACAGATATGGATATATCATCAATGTAGGACAGTTGGAGGTGAGTTGTCTTTTCTTCTGGAGGGAAGACGAACCTGATTGAGAGAAGGAAAAGTAAGGGTGATATGGGGCTTCCTTGAGGTGTGCCAGTTACTGGAAACACTCTGCTAATTTGACCATTGAATTTGAGTTGAATAGTCCTTTCAGATAAGAAAGATTTTACCCATGAGATAAATTTGTCTGGAAGCTGGAGTTGTCCCATTACTTTTAGAAGAGCTTCTGGCTTTAGTCGATCAAATGCTCCTAGTATGTCCAGGAAGACTGTTGATACAACTCTGTGTTTCACTCTATTTTCTTCAATATAATCTTGCAAGAATAATGCTGCATCAATTGCTGATTGCTGCTTGCGTCCACCCATTTGGCTCCCATCCAATAGACTGTTACTGGTGTTAGCAAGAAAGGCAAGTCTGTTGGCAAATATTCTCTCCAATAGCTTTGATAGACATGGCAGAAGAGAAATGGGCCGGTAGGCTTTTGGAGAGCCGTAGTCCTTTTTGTTTCTTTTGGGAATAATTATTCCTACTGCCTGTCTCCATTGTCTGGGATGATATCCACAGTTGAATAAAAATGTGTAAACTTTGAAGAAAAATTCTGGTAAAGCTGAAAGGGCTGCTTTGATTATGATCCAATCAATTTGATCAAGTCCTGGGGCTGTTACTTTGTTTGAGGCTGCATTTATCATCTCTTCTTCAGTCAGAGCAGGCAATTCCCACTTTTTAATATGGCTGGTATTAGAATAGTTCCACATGTTATTTGGTGGTATTGATGTTCCTTCATGTTCAATGATATTACTGTTAGCCACTGACCCTCTTTCAAGAGTGTCTTGTTCTATGGAGAGTGGAAATAAATTTTGGATCAATGCATCACATTTATCTTTGAAAGTATTTGCAGTTATCTCCTCATTGTTGTCCTTAGGAGTGAACTTTAAAGTTGGAATCAGTGTTGATTGTGTTCTTTCAGGTCTAGAATATTGATAAGCTGTGAAGACTGATTTCTCCTTAGCAGCTTCTAGAAAATTGATCCAATGCTGCCTCTTTAGGAATTGAATTTGGTGAAAGTAATGGTTCCTGGCAGCTCTGCAATCCCTTTGAAGCTGAGGATTTTGAAACATTTTGGAATGACTGCGTAGTCTGTGATACTGCATCCTTAAAGTTGTTAATTTGTCTGCCCACCATGGTTTAGATCTTGCTGTAATTTTCAAAACTGGGATGGAGATTTTTGCAGCACCTAAAACTACCTGCTGCAATATGTTGGCTATCTCATCATAATCCCCAATTTGAATGGCCATTTCTAGTTGATAATGGTGGCTAAGCTGTCTTGATTGTAATTCATGGTGAAATAGTTCCCAATCTGCTTTTTTGAGGTTGAATCTTGCTGGAAGTACTGGAGGGCTCATCATTTTGTCAGAATAATTATTTGGTGATACCTGTGCTTCAAAAGTGATAAGCTCATGATCCGACCCTGTTGATTGTCCATAGTTCCAATCCTGCCACTTTATTTGTTTAAACCCTGCAACAAATGTTAGGTCAATAATGGATGTGCTCTTTGAATTTGGCCTATGGAAGGTGCCTCTAGAGTTCTCAATTACAGAAGAGCAATTCATTAGTTGAGCATTGGTTTTCTCAAGGTAATCAACCAGAGAATTAGCAAGAGCATTATTAGTTTGAACCATTGGATTCCATAATGCATGGTGTAGATTAAAATCCCCGAGAAGTACAAAAGGTTTGTCCAGCTGCAGCTGTAAATTTAGAAATTGCTGTACTGTGTAACCAGAAAAAGAAGGTGTGAGAGGCTTCTCATTATAGATGTGAATGATATAAAACGCCTCCCCTGGAAGATCAACCTCCAGGATTTTTCAAGTGTATGCAGCCACACCAACAGTCAGCATCAATCACAAATTTTCAGAAAATTGTGAACTTTAGCTCAGATCTAGTGTAACCTATGCATTAAGCTGAGCAGATTCCGAATATCCAATCTAAAATTCAATCTGATACCTGGTTCAAGAGTTATTCAGACTCAGAGTTGGATCAGGAGATTTGAAGTCAAATTTGGGTTAAAGCCCCAACAATTGGCAACAGCTAGTAATTGAGTCAAAATTTTAACTACAAATATTTCAGATACTTCTCTAGCTGATCACAAAATTTCAGCAAAATTCAGCTATTTTTCATCAAGTAATCTTGGTTCAAAGAACAAATCAAACGGGTTTTGCGACAAATTGCATGTTTGGTTTTAAGATGTCACCCTAGAAGAAAAATTTTCATTGGTCAGAGGCGCATTTTGTGTCACTTTACGCGTAAATCACGTGGTTACGCGTAATTCCACAAAAATAAATTTGTGCAAATCACGTGACTTTTAATCACATGACATTTTTGATATTTAAAAAAAATTTGGCAAAATTGGCAAAATTCTAAATTTAAGATATAAAATATAACAAATATACACATAAAAAGAGAAAAAGAATTCATTATCAAAAAAATATATATACATATACTATGTCAGATTTCAGTCCACAGTCACCTGGATCTAATTCTCAATCTGCATATGACCCAGCATCACCAGTCATGGATATGGATCTCAACAACTACCAATCAACCAGTAACCAACTGATGTTGCACCCAGGTTATTCATCAGAGGATGACTTTCCACCCCTCATGCCCAGTTCAAAGAAACCTAAGCTATCAAACATTGATGAGGTAATGGAGTTTAGCAGTGACCCCATTGCTGGCCCATCCAATCAATATCAGTTAAAGACAGGAGCTCCATGCTATGCAGATCCTAACCCCTCAGTCAAATGGAAAGGCAAAGAAACACTTGCTTCATCTATCTACTCCACCCCACAAGTTGAAACTAACCATAGCATTGAAACCACCAAATCAGTACTCCTTCAGGCAAGGGACCTCATAATCAAGGCATGTAACCTTACAAAGAACCATACTGAACAAACACAGCTACTGGATCTCCTAGAGGTATTTAGAGAATATACTGAAAAGGGAAATATAAGCAAGGCATCCAACATTATAGCATCACAAGTAGCTAATTTAGAGACTGCAACAAGGCAGATTGAAAACAAGGCAAGAGCCCTGAACAAATGTGTGCCACCAGCAATACCTTTGCATACAATCAGAGGCCTAGGACCTAACAACCAAAACAATCCCAATTAAGCTACATACCAACAAGCTTCCATGGCTTCAATGGCTACAAGTGGGGTAGATCAGTCCAGCAACCCCTTACAGTGGACAATAGTAGGAAAAAAAGGACAGCCACAGCGGCCCAATCCTCAAGAGCCTACCCAATCAAAGAGCAAAATCATTCGAAGAGTCTTCCTTGTGCAAGACCCAGAGGCAATGACCAATCTCACCCCCCTATATGCAAGAAATCAAATCAACCAAATGTTTGCCAGCAATGGAATCAAGGGACCAGTAGTAAATACAGTTCTGAAGACACAGAATGGGAATATGGCAATCACCACTACTGAAGATTACTCAGCAGACTTTATCCTCGAGAAGAAATCCATTTGGGAGAAAATAATACCATTTACAAATGTGCAAAAAGATGAGCCATGGTACAAGGTGATTGCTCATGGAATACCTCTAGCTGATTTTGACAATGAAGATGGCATGGAAATGATCAAATCAGAGGTAAAAACATTTAACAAGGGACTAAACCCAATTGGAATGCCTCACTGGATATTTACAAGAGAAAACTGTCAGATTAAACAGGCAGGTTCAGTGGCCATTGCATTTGCCACACAACAAGAAGCAGAGCGAGCCATCCGGAACAGACTCTACATTGCTGGGATAAGCTCAAGAGTAACCAAATTTTACAATGTAGCACAAACCACTCAGTGTGACAAATGTCAGGCATTTGGACATGTAGAGAGCTATTGTTGACACAGTGCAGTATGTCGTCTCTGTGGAGCACGAGATCACAGCACCCAACAGCACTACTGCAGTGTCTGTAAATCTAAAGGAGTTCATTGCAGTCACTTGGCCCCAAAGTGTGCCAACTGTGAAGGAGACCATACAGCTAGTTCAAAGACCTGCCAGGTTTACCTGAGCATTTGACACAGGACTGAAGACACCAAACTTTAATGTCTGGTAGACCAGAAATTAAGGTTCTCCAAATAAATCTAAACAAAAATCAATTTGCAACAGAAAGTGCCTTACAAAGGGCAGTTGAACTAAATATTTCAGTAATAGCTGTACAAGAGCCTTGGCTAATTCCTCATGCATCCTGTAATCAAACTTTCGAAAATCGCCTTTTCGACCACAACTTCTGCCACCCTTCAGCTACAACAATATAAACTCCATATTCGGTTTCGTATTATCTCGAGCTTTCGATTAATATAGTTTTCGACATACGCATCCACCAATAGCAATATTTTCCGATCAAAACCCGATTATTCGACCATTTGGCCCACCTTTTGTCACCATTTCATCCTCAACATCTGCCCACCATCAGCTACGACGATATAAACTAGATATTTAGTTTCGCATCGTCTGTAGCATTTGACTGATATCTTTTTCGTCATCTACATCTGCTTATTACAATATTTTTCGACCAAAATGCCATTTTCGATCCTCTGGACAAATTTTTTTTACCTCAGCCTTGCCGAGGCTCGACGCGTAATCAGGTGATCAGTACAAAGTCACGTGACTTTTAACTTCAAATCTTATTTTTTTAAAAAAAAAACACAAGTCTTGGCGCTAATTCAGGTGACCTTTACATCTTATCACGTGAAATCTATCTAAACAGTTCAAATTTAAATCAGTATAAAATTTTTTTTAAATATTTTATGTTGATTTGAATTTTTGTTAGTAATCTTCCTGATTATGTCAGCTAAAAACAAGGTCAAAATGGCTAAGAATACTCCCTCTTCACCAGGGAGTCTTCCCAGTCTACCTTCCTCACCAGATGTGAATATGGCAAATGCCCCCAGGCTGTCCTCATCAATCTGGAATACTGATTCATCACTTAAGCCCTCAAGGCTACTTTCTTCTGTTCGATCTTTCAAGTTGTCAACAAAACCTGATTTGTTCAGCAGCGACCCAATCACATCCACAGATCTGGGTGCAAAAAATTTATTTGTAAAAACACCTTTTGCTGATCAACCTCGAAAAAGAGGTATCTCAGCTACCATTCCTACCAACTCACAGCCAACCAAAATGGTCAAGATTTCTGCACCTTGCACCATTAAACACACATTTGAAACTGCCATTTTTGAGGCACGTGATCTCTTGGTCAAATCATATGGCCTTACAAATGATAAGATCAAGCAAGCAGCTGTCTTGGATCTCATCCAAGTTTTTCGAGCCTTTACTGAAGAGGGAAAGGTCAACACTGCACCACCAATCAGAGAAGTTCAACCTGAGGAGAGGTGGTCACAGAAGACATTCTGAAGGCACCATTGCCCCATCTTATGCACAAAAGCTCAGGGAAGGAATCCCAAGTGTTCAACCAGAAATCAGAGTGCCTACTAAGCCAGGTATGAAAATCCTTAGCCATCAAATCAGCAGTTGCAGAAATTCATCAACCACTCCAGCTGTTGTGATACCTTCAGCAGCTACAGAAGATCTTCCAAAGCATGATATTGATCCTGAAAATTCAATGAAAAAATCAGCTCCATTCAAAAACAGTTATGACACAGAAAATGTGGTAACTCTCATCACTAAATCTGGCATTGCACTGCCAACATACCATCCTTTCTCTATTAGGGAAAATATAAATAAAATACTGGGAAAGAAGGCAATTTCCAGAGTCCATACCTCCACCAAAGGGACTTTGGTCCTTACCTGCTGGGATTCCTCACCAACTGAACTTCTCTTAGACCAGGAAAAATGGGAGCATGTTTTTGTAGATTGGCCTATTAGAATGGCACAAAAAGTCACCCACTGGCCAAAGCTAGTAGTACATGGTGTGCCTACCTGCATCCCAATTCAACATATCAATGAAGAAATAGAAGTCTTCAATGAGAACATTGTGACACAAGGTCAACCAAGATGGCTAAGTCAAACTTATAAACAGAGGGTCAAAGCCTCTATAACATTCTCAGTCACCACTGAGCAAGAAAAAGAACATCTTCTCAAAGCAGTTCTCATTGGTGGACGCTGCTCAAGGTAGTAAATTACCAACAGTCAACTCAAAGGACCCAGTGTAAGAAGTGTCTTACATTTGGACATCACCAGATAGGTTGCAAAAAGACACCTGTTTGTGCTATCTGTTTGGGTGCACACACAACCATGGAACATAAATGTTCTACATGCAAGGCATCCCAGAGCTGTGTGCACCATGCAATTCAATGTGCAAATTGCAGGTCAAATACTCATTTGGCTTTTCAAAGACAAGACTGTGATTATTACAAAGCATTGGCATGCTGAGTCACATCCATTTTAGCCAACACAACACTGCAAGGGGTCGCGAGATCTTGCAGTCCCTCTTTGATGTGTCCATCAAAGGGGAAACAGACATTCTTTTAGTACAGGAACCCCATTTGTTCCATGACACTCATTTTCAAACTTATCAACCAATTTTACATTCCGCTTATCAAGTAATTTCACCTATCACCCATCAATATCTTTGCCCAAGGGTCATGACCTATGTCAAGAAGGCAAGCCAGATCCAGGTAATGTCCAGGTATGACTTAGATTCAGACCCTGACTATCAAATCCTGGAGGTTGGTCTTCCAGCGGAGCCATTTTACATTATTCACATCCACAATGAGAAGCCACTCACACCTGCACTTTCTCACCACACAGTCCGTCGCTTTCTTAACTTAAACTTACAGCTTGGCAAATCATTTGTCCTTCTTGGAGACTTTAATCTGCACCACCCCCTATGGAATCCGATAATTCAAATTAACAGCACACTTGCTAACTCTTTAGTTGAATATATTGAGAAAACTAATGCCCAACTACTCAATTGTCCTTTGGTAATTGAGAAGTTTGGTTGCACATTTCATAGATTACATACAAAAATCACATGAATCATTGATTTAACTTTTGTAGCTGGATTCAACTATATCAAATGGCGGAACTGGAGTTATGGTTAAGCAACTGGATCAGATCATGAGCTCATAACATTTGAAGCATATCTATCAACAACTGATGAGGCTATGCACACTTCAAACCTTCAAGCAAGATTTAATATCTAAAAGGCTGATTGGAAACTGTTCTATCATGAGCTACAAGTCAACCAAGTGGAACAACAATTACAACTAGAAACAGCAATTCAACCTGAGAATTTTGATCAGATAGCCTCCCTCTTACAGCAGATAGTTCTAGATGCTGCCACAGTCTCCATCCCAGCTATCAAAATTGTGCCAAGATCTAAGCCTTGGTGGACAGAAAAATTGACAATTTTAAGGATGGGATACCATAGATTACGCCGCTATTCAAAAATATTACCAAATTCTCAGCTAGAAAAAGATACTAAAGCTGCTAGGAACCACTACTTTCATCAAATTCAATTTTTAAAAAAACAGCATTGGATCAGATTTCTGGAAGCAGCTAGGGATAAATTATTATTCACAGCATATCAGTATTCAAATCCCGGAAGGACGCAATCAATACTCATCCCAGCCCTAAAATTTACATCAAAGGAAAGCAATGAGGACAAAACTGCAATAAACTTTGAGGATATATGTGATGCATTGATCCAGAATCTATTTCCATTGCCCATCAAATCAGATCCTTTTCAAAGTGAATCTACTGTTAATACCACAATTATTCCACCAGAAAATATGGAGTGCCATTGAGTATAATTCAGGGTAGTCCAGGCATCAGTGGTATTAAAAAATGGGAATGGCCAGCTCTAACTTTGGAAGAGATCAAAAATGCAGCCTCTGTCAAGGCAACTGCCCCAGGATTGGATCAAATTGACTGGATAATAATTAAAGGCCGCAATTTCAGCTATCCTGACTTCTTCTTTCAAGCTTATATGCCTTATTCAATAGTGGATACCATCCAAGCCAATGGAAACAAGCAGTAGGGATCATTATTCCCAAGAGAAACAAAAAGGATTACAGCTCTCCAAAAGCCTACGGCCTATTTCTCTACTACCTTGTCTATCAAAACTATTGGAAAGAATATTTGCCAACAGACTTGCCTATCTTGCTAACAACAGTCATGGTCTACTTCATGAGAGTCAAATGGGTGGACGTAAGCAGAGATCAGCCATTGATGCTGCACTACTCCTGCAAGATTTTGTTGAACAAAATAGAGTGAAGCACAGAGTTGTATCAACAGTCTTCCTGGATATACTAGGAGCATTTGATCGACTCCAGCCAGAAGCTCTGATTCAAGTGTTGAGAAGGCTCCAGCTTCCCATAACATTTATCTCATGGGTACAATCATTCTTGAGCAAAAGAACCATCCAGCTCAAATTCAATGGTCAGCTAAGTAAAGTATACCATGTTACTGGTACGCCTCAAGGAAGTCCCATATCACCAATACTATTTCTACTTTCAATCAGGTTCCTCTTCCCTCCTGAAGAAAATATAAGCAATCTCCAACTGTCATACATTGATGATATCTCCATCTCTGTTTCATCAACATCAGTTAACAAAAATATTAAAGAAATGCAAAAAATATTGCAGAGATTAATGGTTAGAGCAAAGGGACTGTCAGTTACATTTGAGATGGACAAAACCGAGCTTATTCATTTTTCACAACATAGGAAGCCTATACTAACCCTCTTGTACTTGATAATCAGTTCACCTTGCAACCTAAAGAGGTTGTAAGATGGCTGGGTATCTGGTTTGACAGGAAGCTAACCTTTAAGACTCATGTTGAGAAGCGGCTGCAGTTGGCAAATGGAGCTCTAAGTAGGGTGAAACAGCTAGCTTCATCAACAAAAGGCCTTCCATTCCATGCTCTAAGACAACTTTATCTCAGCTGTGTTACTACCATCTTAGACTATGTGCAATACTATGGTATGGGAAGTATGGCACAGGTGCATTGAGCTCAAGATGTCAAAGGCTACAGAACCAAGCTCTTATCATGATCACAGGGGCATATCAAAGCAGTCCAATAAAAGCTCTAGAAGTGGAAGCAGGCATTTTACCAACAAAGGTCCGGCATCTAAAGCAGGCATACAGCTTTGCACTCCGATTACTAAGGCTTCAACGTCACACCCAGTTCAGCACAAGCTTCTGAGCCCTTTGATAGATGAGCTCTCATTATCAAATAAGCTAGACCTTGGGGTCTTTGAATACTTGGACAACTCTCCAACTCAATTATTAAGAATTGGTAGATTACTAAAGCCCTTTGCAAATCTCACCAATCTAGAAAAAATAGACACTACCTGGATCTCACCATGGCAGCAAACAAATATTTCAATTGTCANGCTACAAGTCAACCAAGTGGAACAACAATTACAACTAGAAACAGCAATTCAACCTGAGAATTTTGATCAGATAGCCTCCCTCTTACAGCAGATAGTTCTAGATGCTGCCACAGTCTCCATCCCAGCTATCAAAATTGTGCCAAGATCTAAGCCTTGGTGGACAGAAAAATTGACAATTTTAAGGATGGGATACCATAGATTACGCCGCTATTCAAAAATATTACCAAATTCTCAGCTAGAAAAAGATACTAAAGCTGCTAGGAACCACTACTTTCATCAAATTCAATTTTTAAAAAAACAGCATTGGATCAGATTTCTGGAAGCAGCTAGGGATAAATTATTATTCACAGCATATCAGTATTCAAATCCCGGAAGGACGCAATCACTACTCATCCCAGCCCTAAAATTTACATCAAAGGAAAGCAATGAGGACAAAACTGCAATAAACTTTGAGGATAATATGTGATGCATTGATCCAGAATCTATTTCCATTGCCCATCAAATCAGATCCTTTTCAAAGTGAATCTACTGTTAATACCACAATTTATTCCACCAGAAAAATGGAGGTGCCATTGAGTATAATTCAGGGTAGTCCAGCATCAGTGTATTAAAAAATGGGAATGGCCAGCTCTAACTTTGGAAGAGATCAAAAATGCAGCCTCTGTCAAGGCAACTGCCCCAGGATTGGATCAAATTGACTGGATAATAATAAAGGCCGCAATTTCAGCTATTCCTGACTTCTTCTTTCAAGCTTATAATGCCTTATTCAATAGGATACCATCCAAGCCAATGGAAACAAGCAGTAGGGATCATTATTCCCAAGAGAAACAAAAAGGATTACAGCTCTCCAAAAGCCTAGGCCTATTTCTCTACTACCTTGTCTATCAAAACTATTGGAAAGAATATTTGCCAACAGACTTGCCTATCTTGCAACAACAGTCATGGTCTACTTCATGAGAGTCAAATGGGTGGACGTAAGCAGAGATCAGCCATTGATGCTGCACTACTCCTGCAAGATTTGTTGAAAAAATAGAGTGAAGCACAGAGTTGTATCAACAGTCTTCCTGGATATACTAGGAGCATTTGATCGACTCCAGCCAGAAGCTCTGATTCAAGTGTTGAGAAGGCTCCAGCTTCCCATAACATTTATCTCATGGGTACAATCATTCTTGAGCAAAAGAACCATCCAGCTCAAATTCAATGGTCAGCTAAGTAAAGTATACCATGTTACTGGTACGCCTCAAGGAAGTCATATCACCAATACTATTTCTTTCAATCAGGTTCCTCTTCCCTCCTGAAGAAAATATAAGCAATCTCCAACTGTCATACATTGATGATATCTCCATCTCTGTTTCATCAACATCAGTTAACAAAAATATTAAAGAAATGCAAAAAATATTGCAGAGATTAATGGTTAGAGCAAAGGGACTGTCAGTTACATTTGAGATGGACAAAACCGAGCTTATTCATTTTTCACAACATAGGAAGCCTATACTAACCCTCTTGTACTTGATAATCAGTTCACCTTGCAACCTAAAGAGGTTGTAAGATGGCTGGGTATCTGGTTTGACAGGAAGCTAACCTTTAAGACTCATGTTGAGAAGCGGCTGCAGTTGGCAAATGGAGCTCTAAGTAGGGTGAAACAGCTAGCTTCATCAACAAAAGGCCTTCCATTCCATGCTCTAAGACAACTTTATCTCAGCTGTGTTACTACCATCTTAGACTATGGTGCAATACTATGGTATGGGAAGTATGGCACAGGTGCATTGAGCTCAAGATGTCAAAGGCTACAGAACCAAGCTCTTATCATGATCACAGGGGCATATCAAAGCAGTCCAATAAAAGCTCTAGAAGTGGAAGCAGGCATTTTACCAACAAAGGTCCGGCATCTAAAGCAGGCATACAGCTTTGCACTCCGATTACTAAGGCTTCAACTGTCACACCCAGTTCAGCACAAGCTTCTGAGCCCTTTGATAGATGAGCTCTCATTATCAAATAAGCTAGACCTTGGGGTCTTTGAATACTTGGACAACTCTCCAACTCAATTATTAAGAATTGGTAGATTACTAAAGCCCTTTGCAAATCTCACCAATCTAGAAAAAATAGACACTACCTGGATCTCACCATGGCAGCAAACAAATATTTCAATTGTCATCTCAACTCTGTCAAAGGATGAGGCTAAAAGAGAACATTTAGAAATAGTCAACAACATAGCACTAGATACTGCCATAGCTTATACTGATGGATCACTCACCAAGGGAAAGGGGTGCAGCATTGGCTTTGTAATATATCTTCCAGTCACTAGAGAGATGAAGAGCTTTTCTTTCAACCTTGGGAGACCATGGAATTACTGATGCAGAGACTTTTTGCATCCTCAAAGCCATCAGATGCCTGAAAAAGATCATTCCACATGGTACCTATCATATCTTTACTGACAGTCAAGCAAGCTTAATGAGGATCAAAAAGAAAGAGAATCAATTTTCATACCAGATTAGAAAAGAAGCATATAGTTGCTCATTAAGCCTCTCTTGGTGTCCAGGACATGTTGGTCTAGTTGGTAATGAACTTGCAGATAGCTTGGCCAGGGGAGCCAGCAAAAAGATGGTTATAAAAAGAATGTGTCAACATCACATTCATTTCTAAAACAAAGATCCAAGGAGTTAGTTATAAAAGCATGGAACCAGGAATGGACCTCAGAGCTACTCCAAGAAGAAGAAGGAAGGAAGAGCAGGGGCCTGGAGAAGTTTTACAGAATTCAAGCCCAAATGACCACTCCAATATTCTCAACCAAGCCAATTAAATTTAAAGGTCATAACAGATTAACTGAGTCCTCATATTTCCAAGCGAGGACAGGTGTAGGGAATGTGAAGGCATATCTATACTGAATTGGAAAAACAAAAGATGAAACCTGCAATTTCTGTGCAAATGGAAAGCAGACTATGCACCATCTCATACTGCAGTGCAGAAAATTTAAAGAAGAGAGAAAGAAATTTTTAAAAGAGATAATACCACTTAATCTAGCAATTCAATTCCGTACTAATAGGGGGAAAGAAGCATTGCTCAAATTTTTAAAGACTTCAAGGTGCATAAATGTACACAAGGGAGATTTATTAGGTTGACAACAAGTAGACATTGAAAGAAGGGATCAAGGAATGGGAGTAAGGATATTATTCAGGATATTTTTTACTGTAAATTAGAGCAAAATTGTCATAGCTATATAGCTGAATATAATATGAAGTAAAAAAAAAAATATTAATTCCTCATGAAAGAATGCAGCCAAGCTTCTTGAATACAAGATCCATTAACCATCCAAATTTCATTCAAATATTTCTAAACTCACCAACAAATCAAAGACCTCGCACAATGATATATGCTGCTGTTCAGCTAGGTCCTAAAGTCAAGCTTTCCTGTCAATCCCCCCAGGATCCTGATCTCCAAGTCCTTGACATTATTGATGGACTTGGGAATATCACATTAATTAACATTTACAATCAATCACGAGAAAATGGCCCAACCATTCAAGCTCTCACTCAATACCACCTTCAGGGCAGCAAGATCTTACTACTTGGTGAATTTAACCTGCATCATCCAAGATGGGAACCAGAAGCAAGATGCGCTAGTGAATCAGAAGAGGTGTTAGATTGGCTATTTTTTTTTTTATTTTTTCTCATAGTGTATTCAGCTATCTAGCTATGACACATTTGTAACTTGTAACTCGAAGACTACCCTACTGACTAATAACTAAACATCCATTCCAAATACATTATTTCCCAATTATGTGTCCTAATTTAACTTCCTTTATGTGCTGCCATGCACTTGGATGTATCCAAATATTGTAGTAGTGCCTCCTTCCCCCTTTTTGTCCTAAACAAGTTAGGAAGTGACCTTGGCTCTTAGCCCTGAAAACATTTGTTCCTTTGATCTTTAAATTTTGGACAGTGTAACAACAGGTGCTGCACATTTTGCCTTTCTTTGCTACAAAAATTGCAGATATTGTCTTGGACCTTTCCTATCATATGAAGGTAGACCCTTGTATTTCCCACTCCAAGTCTTGCCTGAAAGAATCCAGATTCAGTTTCCCTGCTGTGGCCTTGGAATCTAAATAGTCTGAAAGAGAAATTGGGTTGGTTAGTCTGGGCCTGGAGCCTGTAGTACTTGCCGAGTCCTTTGGCCTTTCGGCCCTCCTCATGCCAGAGCTCCATGTCCCAATCTTTTTTCCATGCCTCAAGAATCCATTCCCTAGCCTGATGCTTGATGAATGAATGTGAGGTATTGTGGTCCCTTCTCATTACTCCCTGGCTTTGACCTCCTGCAGCTAGCTTATCAGCCAGCTCATTTCCTTCTATGCCAACATGAGCTGGACACCATTGGAGATTAACTGTACATCCTTGACATATCATTCTGATCTGGTGACAGAATTGATTGCAATTGAGCTGGATTCGGAGAACTCTAGCCTGGCTATCAGTAAAAATATGTATAATCTTTTCAGCAAAATATTTTTTCACATATTTTACTGCTTTCAAGATACAGTAGGTTTCGGCATCTGTGATACCCATAGAGTCACCAAGGTTGTATGAAAAGCACTTCATCTCTCTTGTGACAGGCAGGTATATCACAAAGCCTATGCTTCTCCCAGCTGTCTTTGAAAGTGATGCATCAGTGTAGACTATAACATCATCCAAATGGATATCCTATTTTTTTTTTTTTAATTCATTTTGTATTCAGCTATAAAGCTATGACAATTTATCTAATAATTACACAGTAGCAACTTCAAATTTCTTATCCCTCCCTTACTCCTGCTTGCTCAAATATTTATATTTCCAATTTTTTGTGTTTCTAGTTAATCTCCTTTCTGTGCATTTATACACTTTGAAGCCTTCAAAAACTTTAGCAATGCTTCTTTCCCCCTTTTTGTTCGGAACAATATGGGGAGTATTAATGGCTCTATATTTGTAAATGATTCCTTTCTTTCTTTGCTATAGTTTTGACAATGCAATATCAAATGTTGCATAGTCTGCTTCCCATTTTTACAAAAATTACATGTTTCATCTTTGGTTTTCCCAATTTTGAATAGATATGCTCTTATATTGCCAATTCCTGTCTTTGCCTGGAAGTATGCTGACTCAGTACTCCTGTTATGACCTTGAAAATTCATAAGTTTGGTTGAAAAGGTTGGTATTGATTTCTGAGCCTGGATCCTGTAAAACTTGCCTAGACCCTTACTTTTTCTCCCTTCCTCCTCATGGAAGAGCTCAGACGTCCAGTCATGATTCCACGCATCAATTATAAGCTCCTTAGCTCTTTGAGTTAGAAATGAGTATGTAGTGAACTGATTGCTTCTCATAACCTTCTTATTGACAGCCCCCCTGGCTAACCTATCAGCAAGCTCATTTCCCTCAATGCCTACATGTCCTGGGCACCAAGAGAGGTGAAGGATGCAAGCTTCTGATTCTTTTCTGATCTGGTGAGAGAAGAAATTATCCCTCTTCTGGATCCTTCTAAGGCTGGCCTGACTGTCAGTGAAGATATGGTAGGTTCCATTAGGTATTATCTTTTTCAGATGTCTGATAGCAAAAAGGATACACAGAGTCTCTGCATCAGTAATCCCCATGGATTCCCCTAGGTTAAAGGAGAAGACCTTTATCTCTCTACTGACTGGTAGGTACAAAACAAAGCCAATACTACTTCCTTTGCCCTTTGAAAGAGATCCATCTGTGTAGGCAATGGTGGTATTGTTGGGAAGAGATTTGATATGTGCTTTGTGTTCCAGTGCAGCAAGATCTTTTGGAAGCTGTGAAACGTTAATTGAAATTTTGGGCTGAAGCCAAGGAGGGACCCATTTGACATCTTTTTGTTCTAGCTTCTTCAGATGTGAAAATTGTTTCAACAGTTGTCCAATCCCAGTGAGTTGAGTAGGTGTAGTTGATAGGAAGTTGAAGACTTCAAGATCCAGATCTGAGGATAGTGACAATTCATCCCTCAGTTGAGAAATTAATTTGGATTGAACTGGATGTGATCTTTGTAGTTGGAGTATAATTTTTCTTTTTTTTTTTGGTCCATCATTTGATTCTGCAGAGCCCCATACTTTTTCCCAGTTGTCTAAGGCAATAGTTTCTTGTAGGTTTGTGAGGGAAGTCCATTCTAGTATGGGATTACCTGTCCACTTCACCAAGGCTTGCCTTTCACCCTTCCATGTTCTACAGTAAATTATTTCATCAATGTAGTATTCATCTTCGCCATCAACGTTCGAAATTGGCTCTGGTTCTTGTTTGTCGACAGTTTGAGATGGTAACGGATTGTTGTTAGCCGGCAATAGTAAGTCCACATGGAAACAATTGTGAATTTTTCCATTAACATTAAGTTCTACCACTTCTGGTGAAATAACTCTTGTTACTTTATACTTTGCGTGTTGCCATCCAACCTTCTTTGAAGGTTGTCCATCTAGCTTTATATTTCGCAATAGGAGCCAAACTTCATTGCCAATAGCATATCTCGGTGCTGGGGTCCTCTTCTTGTCAATTTGCTCCTTTGAGTTTTCCTGTACCGCTGCCATGGCAGCTTGCATAAACGTTGTGATTGCACTCAAACGCTCGACAAAGGATTCAGCTCTGTCTCTTCCCATGGACACTGGAACTTTTGACTCATCATCATTATTCTGAATGGCACTTATGTGATATCCATGAGTTGCAAAGAAAGGACTAATTCCACCAATATTCTTTACATCTCTGTTGTTTATGGCTAGTTGGGCTGCGGGTAGGCAATCAGACCAGTCATATTGAGTGTAGGCAACGTAAGCTCTCAAGTAAGTTTGGACTTCCTGGTTTGCCCTCTCTGTAGCGCCGTCTGTCTGTGGGTGATATGCCCTGCTTTATCTCTGTTCTATTCCAACAAGCTCGCAAAGGCGTTTCCAGAATTTACTCGTCCAATTTGTGCCTCGATCACTTGTTATTGCTTTTGGAAAACCATGGAATCTCCAATGGCATTCTAAAAATCTCTTTGCGCACGTTTCTGCGTCCATTTTATCCATAGCTTCTAAAGTTACCAATTTTAGTAAACGGTCTGTTATTACCATAATATTCCGGGAGCCATCTGACAAGGGTAAGTCAACCATGAAATCGATTGAAAGTTCTTGATGAAAGCGTTCAGGTATAGGAAGTGGTTTAAGAAGTCCTTGTTTTTGATGTCTCCAAATAGATGAACGTCCGCAAACATTACAATTCTTGCAGAATCTCTTAACCGCTTTACTAATACCTGGCCAAAAGTAATTCCTTGCTATTTGTGCTAATGTGGCATCCCTGCCGGGGTGTCCAGAAACGGTTGAGCTATGAATATTTTCTATTAGTGCTGTTGTTAAAGGCTCGTATAATGGTACCCAGATCCGGCCTTGGTAATAAAGCAACCCGGATTCCTCATCAAATGAACAAGCTGCAATTGTTGCTTTAAGTGCTGTACGATGCTCAGATCCATCTGTGTCTACTTTAAGGTCTCTCGGCCATGCTCGCTCATTACCTTTGACTGCTATTATGATTCGCCTGAATTTTAAGTCATGTTTGAGCGCTTGATCCCATAGCAATTGTAGATCTTCATTGACAAAAATCCTCTTATCTTCTGCAACTTCGACATCACCTAGATATATTTTAACAATATTGACTGGATTAAGCAACTGTCTTTCTCGGCTCATCAAGCGTGGGTCTCCTTCTTTCGGCCTATCTTGGTCTCTACGTGAAAGGGCATCTGGTCTTTCATTATCTACCCCTTTTCTGTATTGAATTGAGTATCTAAACCTTGATAGAAATTCCGCCCAAAGTATTTGTCTTTCAGTTAACTTTTTTGTTGTCAAGAAATATCTAAGGTTCAAATGATCAGTCAATATGGTGAAGACTTTTGCCAACCCTCTCAATTCCGCATCCCACTCCTTCATGCATGCAACAACAGCAAGGACCTCTTTGTTGTGAATCTCATAATTCATCTCCGGTCCACTTAATTTTCGAGAGTAATATGCCACAGGGATCCACGCCTCTCCCTTCTGTTTTTGGAGTAGACAGCCTCCTAACGCAAACCCTGAGCTATCTGCTTGTATCATGGTTTCTCAGTCAGGATCCCACTGGGCTAAAGCTGGCTCTGCGATAAATTTAGCCTTGAGTGTGTCGAAGGCTTCTTGTTGTTCAATATTCCACTTCCACACAGTGCCTTTTCCTGTTAAGCTTGTTAGTGGGGCGCAAATCTTAGAAAATCTGCTAATAAAGCCGCGATAAAAGTTCGCAAAGCCTAGAAAACTTCTCAGTCCTTTTGTTGTTATAGGTGCCTCCCACTTTGATATAGCTCTGACCTTTTTGGGGTCCATTCTAACGGAAGGAACTGGATCCTCTGATGATATAATGAATCCAAGATACTTTGTTTTCTTGACTCTAAATTCACATTTGTCAATGTCAGGGCCTAAGCCGACTTTTTGTAACTTTTCTAGCACCAGCCGTACTTTATTTTCGTGGTCTGCTAAGCTTCCGTCCGTGTAGACTAAGACATCATCAACGTATGCAGAGCAGAAATCATCTAGGTATTCGCGCAGCGCCTTGTTGATATATCTCTGAAAAGACGCTGGAGCTCCATTTAACCCGAAGGGCATCACCAACCATTCAAAGAGCCCAAACCTGGTACCAAATGCAGTCTTCCATTCATCTCCTTCCTTTATCCTTAATTTGTGAAAGGCTGATTGTACATCCAATTTTGTAAACCATTTTGATTTACTTAGCTTGGCTAGGGTTTCCTTTATTAAGGGTAGAGGATACCGATCTGCTTTTGACAAGGCATTTAGAGCTCGGTAATTGACACAAAAATGTATCCCTCCTCCCGGTTTCCGGACAAATAACACTGTCGCACCTGCAGGGGAGCTACTCGCACGGATGTAATTTTTATCCACCAACTCTGTCAACGTCTTTCTCAAGACTAACAGTTCATCTCTACTCATACCATAAAGAGGCCCCCATGGCACTTCTTTTCCAGGCTCGAGCCTGATTTCATGATCGCAGCCTGGTCGGTGAGGTGGGAGTTTGTCTGTTATCTCTTTCTTAAAGAGTTCAACAAATTTGTTATATTGTTTGGGGAGTTTTTCTAGATTGGCTGTAGACTTGGTCGCAGGAGCGAGCGCTTTTTGGATGTCATCCAACGTTACTGCAAACAACTGAGTTGATTTAGCACCTTCCCTTCTAGATCTTCTGATGGTTGCAAGAAATACCCCCGCTGAGAGGCTTTATACATTCAAATTGACTGCCCTTTCATGATGCAAACCTTTTTCCCATACTCTAAGGGGCTAATTGTTTATGATGTCCCCACAAATTTCCATGAATTGTTCCTTTGCATGATATATTACATCCTCATGCTCCATCCACGGTTTCCTAAGTATCAGCTGATGAGAAAGTCTCGGAATAATATATGCATAGACCGTCTTTTCATACCCATCTATGTCTATAACCATTTTGGTCATATCTGTAATATTTTGGTCTTTTTTCTGGCCACTAGTTGCCTCAGTAAGTTTTCTGGGAGCTACTTTTATTCTCGGGAGATTAGCTTTGCGCACTAAAGAGTCGCTGATGGCAGCAAAACATTCACATCCATTGTCAATAAGTGTTGGAACAGAGTAGATTTGATTGATTAAGGAGTCTATTACGAAGGATCTCCCGTTCATCTTATTTTCTGCTTTTCTGTCTTCTGTGGATTGCGAAAGTGCCGTCATTTTGCTCACTCTATGGAACGGCTCTAGAACGTGACTTTGTTCAAGAGCTACTCTTTTAATTCTTCCGAATTGGATTCCATGTCTAAATCTGTTCCCTCA
The DNA here is from genome assembly GCA_900239735.1 of Blumeria hordei DH14. Lineage (NCBI taxonomy): Eukaryota > Fungi > Ascomycota > Leotiomycetes > Helotiales > Erysiphaceae > Blumeria > Blumeria hordei. The sequence goes on from OENG01000006.1 coordinate 675,377, forward strand.
GACCTATCAATTAGCCTACTTGGCTTAACGGCCGTTGTCGGACGCCGTGACGGAAGGAGACGGCATTTACCAATCATGTGCCCTGTTTTTCCGCACCTTAGGCACAGACCCTCCTCCTTTCGCTTCTCGTATTCTCTGGATGAAACCCATTTCGCTCGTGCTCTGTTGACGCCAGTCATTTTTGTGTCACCATCACCATCTTCAACTCTCTCACGACTCACTGTTGAATATGTGTGATTCTACGATGGTGTGTAGCTAGCACCAAGCAATTTACCTCCTGTCACTCCGCGCGTCGCATTGTCGAAAGTCCCTATTTGTCCCTCGGCATACTCTTTCGTTTTGACCATGCCCACTCTCTCTATTTGTGCTCCAACTGTGTACAAGAATTCGACAAGACTAATGAAATCTGTTGGTTTCGTACGCCCGATAAGATGATTCTGAGTCGCTTTATTCTAGACATTTTCTAATAGATGCAATTTGTGCACGTCTTCAACAGTTGATGAGGGACTACGGGCGAGGAGTCTTTGGAATTGAGGTAAGAATGACGATAATTGCTCGTCTTTGAATTGTTTACACGCATGTAATAATACTGACACATTTTTATCAGCGTTCCGATTGTGAAAAGTGTCATCCATTGATTTCAATAGACCAATCGCGTCCCACGTTGTCCCATCTTTCATCATTTCCTCGACTTTTCCAGAGATCATATCTTTCGCATCGCCAATAACAGCACAGCTGAAAAGGCGCATAAAAAAATCTGATGGCTGAAGAAACTCCTTGTTTTCCACATCTCCCTGATACATGTACTTCAGAACGCCGTACGTCGCTGGCCATTTCGTCGGATTTTTGTGATCATATGCTTCTGGCCATTTGAGAGCCTTTCTTCTACTTAATGGTAGTTCATTTGATCTCCGGGACGTGTTGTGGCTCGACGTTTCCGCAGTTTCGTTCACATGTAACGTACTGTGTGATCGACTTTCTCTCATTGATGCCAGTTCTTGTTGAAGAGAATTTAATTCTCGTTCGTACCATAGTCTCATTGCCCTTATCTCGCTGAGAAGGGTTGACTCTGCCATTTCTGTTAGCCCCTCCTTGGCTACTCGGTTGTTACTCATCTGAGCGTCCTTTGTCACTGTTTTGAGGTTTTCGAATTCTAAGGCTGTTCGAAAGAAGAGGTCGCTCGGTGAACCGACAATTTCGCTGGATGCTGAAGAAGGTGGCGCAAAAATTGGCATACACTATCGCTTCTATATTTGTTTGATGAAAACCCTAAGCTGCAAATAGAGGTCGCGATCTGCTCAATGACGGGTGGCACAAACTAAAAAAGATATAGTTTAAAATGTGACAAAACAAAGCTGGTTGTAGTGTACTTTTAGAAAGATTAAACTATATGAAGAGAGAAGTACCACAACTACGGGTAATGACTATTTGTACATCCTCCTAGCTCATCCAGTACGTAATCTGTTGGTGAGAATGACATATTGCTCCGCCACTGCCCATCGTCATCTTTGCCATCTAGCTGACTCTCTCACTTGGCAATTCTACTTTGCCGTCTCACATTCCTTCCTAGCTCCAATGTAATGTGGCCAAGTGAAACTTAGTCGCGTGATACAAGATAATATGTAACACTCTCCCTAATACGCCCCCAAACTCCGCTTAGGTCTCCACCTAAGCTAAACCACGGTTAAACCGTAACAATTGTAGATGTGAACCACATAGAATGATTCACTGGATAGTTCTACCTCCAGAATTTGAAGGTCAGGGTTTGTCACCAAGTCATATCTAGGGGATAGTTGAAGCTGGCTAGATTTCTTGACATAGGTAAGGACCCTGGGCCGCAGATTAGTGTTGAGAACTGGTGGTATGAGGTTAAAAGCTGAGTTGCTTAAAGGTCGGAAAGAGAGTGTTGGTTGGTGATGGAACATGTATGGCTCCTGCACAAAAATAAAGTCTGATTCCTCCTTGAGGGCTACCTCAAAGAGTGACTGCAGGATCTCTCGACCTCTTGCAGTATTATGTTGACTAAATTTGAGTGTATCTAGCATGTTAAAGTTTTATAGAAGTCACAGTCTAATTGTTGGAAGGCCAGGTGGGTGTTGGACTTGCAGTTTGCACACTGGACTGCATGGTGGATGCAACTCTGAGTTGCACTACAAGTATTACACTTGTGGCTGTTGGTGTAGTGTGGGCCAAGACAGATGGCACACACTGGAGATTTCTTACACCACATGGAGTGATGGCCAAATGTCAGGCATTTCCTGCACTGAGTCTTTTTGGTTGACTGTTGGTAGCTAACCACCTTCAACAGTTGTCCTCCAATTAGCACCCCAGTCATGATAAGCCTTGTTTTCTGCTCCTCAGTCTGGACACAGAATGCCACTGATGCCCTCATTAACTTTGCAGGTGACTTTGTAAGCCATCTTGCCTGGCCTTGTGTGTTAATCCCATCATTATAGGTCTCAATCTCCTCATTTAATTGGTGAATGGGGATACAGGTTGCAACCCCATGTACCACCATTTTCGGCCAGTTGGTAACTTTCTGGGCCTTCTGAATTGGCCATCCTGCAAAGACCACTTCCCATTTTTCTTGATCCAAAATGAGCTCTGTTGGAGAGGCATCCATACAACTGAGGACCAGGTTCCACTTTGGTGATGTATGGACTCTTGAAATAGCCCTTTTCCCTAGGATCTTATTAATCCTTTCTCTGATAGTAAAAGCCTGGTAATTTGGTAGACTGCAGCCTGACTTGAACACCAGGGTGATGACATTCTCAGTGTCAATGATTTTTGTAGTTGTGGCTGGAGCTGCATTGTTGGTTGAAGAAGACATGGTGTTTGAAATGGTAGGCCTTGTGTTTGTAGCTATACCAGTGGTTGTGGTACCTGTGACAGCAGGTTTGCGGCTGAGCACCTTCATGACTGGCCGAGCTGGAGTAACAGTGGCTGGCTTGTTATTTGGGATTCCCTCCCTGACCTTCTGTGCATATGAAGGTGCTGCTGGTAGCACAGGTTGAATCTGTGGTGTTGGTGGTGTAAGACTTGGTGCTGGGTTAATTGGTTCAGGAGATGAGACCTGGACTGGTGGTCTAGTGGTTACCACTTTCCCCTTCTCAGTAAAGCTTCGAAAAACTTCAATGAGGTCCAAGACTGCCACTTGCTTTTGTTTGTCACCTGTAAGACTGTATGCCTTAACAAGCAAGTCACATGCCTCGAAAATTGCTGTTTCAAAGGTGTGTTTGATGCTGTGTGGTGCAGCAATTTTGACCATTTTTGATGGCTGAGAGTTGGTGTGGTTGGTGGCTGAAAAACCTTGTCTCCGAGACTGGTAAGCAAAAGGTGTTTTTAAAAATAAATTTTAGTTCCCAGATCAGTTGAAGTGATTGGGTCACTGCTAAAAATGTCAACCTTGGATGTCAAATTGACAGGTCAAACAGAAGTAAGGAGTCTTGAAGGCTTTGGTGATTAATCTGTGTTCCAGATTGATGATGTAAGCCTAGGCACATCTGACATGTGCATCTCTGGTGAAGATGGCATACTTGGTAGACTGCCCTCTGGCGAGGGTGATTTTGAGGCCATATTGGCCTTGTTTATAGCTGGCATATGTAATCAGAGGCCAGGCTGAAAATAAAAATGAAAAATATTTTAATTCAATTTTCAAATGAATAATTTGTGTCTGAGATCACGTGATTTGAATGGCAGATCACGTGATAAAATGCCAAGGCTTGGTTAAAAACCTTTTCGCCCTTTTTTGAAATAAACATTCAAATTGAAATTTAAAGTCACGTGACTCTTCAGTAATCACCTGATCACGCGTTTGAGACGCGAGACGCGTGACACGTCGAGCCTTGGCAGGGCTGAAGTGAAAAATTTTCGCTCAGAATACTGAAAGTCGAGTTTTTGTCAAAAAATGCAGGAATATGGGGATGCAAATGTCGAAAATTATATGAATCTGATGCTGCTGAGTAAGCAAAACCGAATATCGAATTTATAAGAGCGTAGCTGATGGTAGGCGGAAGTTGTTGATGAAATGGCGTTTTTCGAAAGTATGGTGTTAGATTGGCTAGACAGTAGGGGCTTGGAGCTCATGAACTCCCCTGGACAAGGTACATTTACAGGCCACACATGAGGAAGCCAACAGTGATTGACTTTATATTTGCATCCCAGGCAATGGCTGATCAGGTAAAAAATTGGCAAACACTGGAAGATCTTGGATCTGATCACTTTGGTATACTGTTCACTGTAGAAGGTAAATTTGATAAGTTAAAGCATCCAATAGAGAAATCTCCACTCAATACCAAACATGCAGACTGGGATAAGTTCAATTCCATTCTAATTCACTTGGTAGAGAATAGCACTTGCCTCAGTAAAGGACGGCCTGTAACACCATCCAGAACCAATGAGGGGTTACAATATCTATTCTTGGGCTCTACAAAATATACAGAGGAACTTGATAATGCATCTCAAACCTTGACTACTTTCATTCAGGAAGCTTCCTATGCAAGTATTCCACTTGTCAAACATGGACAGAGATCAAAGCCCTGGTGGTCACCTGAGCTGAAAAAGATGCGAAAAAACATGAGCAGGTGCCAAAGGTCCCTGAAAGACAAAATAGAAGATCATGCATTACAAGCTGGGTACACACAAGCAAGAAACCTTTACTTCTCTTCTATCAAAAATGCCAAACAGGCCCATTGGAACAGATTCTTAGAGAAAGGAGATGCCAAATCAGTCTATAAGGCAATGGCTTACACCAAAGAAAGTAAGATCTATAAAGTCCCACCTATAAGAAATCAAGAGGGGGTAATTATGCAATCATTTGAGGATAAATGTAAAAGCTTTTGAAGCACTCTTTTTCCATCACCACCTCCCTGCTCACCACCTGATTGGGAAAGATATCAGCCTGGAAATTGGAGTTGGCCAAAACTTACAAAAGAAGAATTGGAAAATGCCTTTTCTACTAACATCATAGGGAGGACACCTGGGCCAGATGGAATCACACATGAGATAATAACAATGGCACTCAAAGCAATTCCAGAAATATTCTTCAAGTTTTATTCCCAAATCATAGATGTGGGATATCACCCAAAGTGCTGGAAACAAGCTACAGGAGCAGTTCTTAGGAAGCCAGGCAAGCCAGACTACAGCCAACCAAAAGCATACCGTGTAATCTCACTCCTTAACTGCCTAGGAAAGGTAAGTGAAAAAATTCTTGCCAAGAGGCTTAGCTATCTTGCTGAGACCACTCATCTCTTGCACTCCTCTCAGATTGGGGGGAAACTCAAAAAGTTCGCCATTAATGCAGCACTCCTCTTGACAAACGAGGTTGAGACTAATCGACAAATGAACTTGATTTCATCAACCATATTTCTGGATGTCAAAGGAGCATTTGACCATGTAGCCAAGAACCAAATTTTGAAGGTGCTCCAACAGCTCAAGCTTCCAGTGAGCTTGATATGCTGGGTAGCTTCATTTTTAGACTATAGAACACTTCAACTAAAATTTGATGGGGAATAAGAGGCAATAAAAGGTATCATGACTGGAATCCCACAAGGCAGCCCTATCTCACCAAATTTATTCCTTATTTACATCAGAGACATCCTAAAATCAAGACTTGTCCATGTTCTTTCATATGTGGATGATATTGTTATCACCACTGCTTCAACAAGCATGAAGCGAAACATCAGAATCCTCGAGAGAGAAGTTAACCAGCTTTTTGAAACAGCTAAATCCAACTCCATTCAATTTGACTCATCAAAGACAGAATTGATGCACTTCACTAACAGGAAAGCATCAAGAAACTACCCATTAACCTTACCTGATGGACAACAAGTAATCCCTAAAGACTCCATCCGTTGGTTGGGTATCTGGTTTGATCCTGGACTCAAATTTCGAGGATACGTCTCCACTAGAACAGCCCAGGCTACACAGGCATTTTTCAGAATGGCTAGATTAGGTAATACTGAACGAGGACTTTCACCAGCAACTATGAGACAAATTTACATTGTGTAAGGATTCTCTGTTTCATTGTTAATTTAGTATATATTTTTAGTCTTCTTCCAAGCAGGTATAACAATACCCAAGCTCTTGGCACTGGGTACTCTATTATTAGGATAAGACTTATGTCATGATGGAACAATGGAAGGAAATCATGTAAATAAATAAGGGCTTGATCTACTGAAGCTGAGCTCTCCACGCTTAGTTTTCTGTCATACCCAACACCTTCGGATTACCTCGGATTACCTCTTGTACCTTTAGTTACCACTAGTACCCACTCAAACCTTTAGACCTTTTAGCTATTTATATTACCCATCTTTCAAACCTTTAGTTCCTCCAAGTTATCTCCACTAGACCTTCAGTCATCTCTTGCAACCCATCCGACCTCTTCTCACCTTCCAATTCTGCTTCAGGTCAAACGCCTACGCTCCAATCTGACACATTGCTTATATTATAAACATTGCGGATTATGGATCAGCTGTCTGGTGGAAGGGACAGGAGTTTATTGTGGCATCACTGCAGAAACTTCAAAATTTAGCCATGAGGAAAATTCTTGGGGTATTTAGGACGTCACTAATTCTCCCCATGGAGGTTGAATCATGTTTACAACCACCCAGAATCCGAATGAGAGCTAATATGTCAAAGTTTGCTTTCAGGATGTTAAAGTTACCAACAAACCATCCTGTAAACCATCAGATGCAGGAGAAAGATTTTATTCTTCCAAAACCAACTCAAATAATTAGAATGAAATACATTCAAGATTTGATGCTAGATGGGACTGAACCTGAGGAGATAATTCCCCAAGCCTTCCCACCATGGACATCAAAGCCATCATACAAAGTTCATATAGAAGAGAGTACCAAAGACAAATTGGCAGAATATTATAAATTGAGTTACAATACTGTTAATTGGGCAAAAACAACACACATTTATACAGATGCCTCATCACATAAGGAAAGCATTGGAATTGGGATTGGATTTGTAGCCACCAATAGCATTGGTCAGTTAACATACAAATCAATGTCAAATATTGGTGACAAAAATCTAGTCTACAACAGAGAGTTGGAAGCAATTACACAAGCACTGGAATTTGCTAGTGCAAGGTGCAGCCCAGGACATCATTTTGAAATATTTTCAGATAACAAGGCAGCACTACAAAGGCTGGCATCTCTTTCAGACTATCCTGGACAGTCCTGCCAGATGAGGGCTTTGAATGCAGCAAACCAAATAACAGATAATAATGCTTCAATTTCATTACACTGGATTCCTGGACATTTGGGTATTGAAGGTAATGAAATAGCAGATCAATTGGCAAAAGACGTATCAAAACTGGCTCCCAGAAACAATAAGATAAGTTTTGCAATGATAGGAGCTCAAATGAAGAAGAATTTTCAAAAGCAATGGCCGGAATTCCTTCAGAGTAATGATAGGAAAATACGTCCTTGATCTCTAAAGTATCAGAAAAAATTCCACTGGAAAATAAACCGTAAGATTCAGGTTCCATCAGTAGCAAAAAGGGCTGTATCCAGTGCTGATTTTCAACTCAAGCTAGGCCATGGATATAACAAGGCTTACCTTTACAAACAGGGAAAGACAACCAATGACAAGTGTAGATGTGGTAAGCGTGAAATGCCAGACCATCTTATACTCAGCTGCAGTAATTACAAACACAAAAGGAAAGAACTAATAAAGAAAATGAATGGAAATAATCTAACAATGAGGTTGCTCCTTCATACTAAAATAGGGATAGAAAAATTAATAGAATTCATTGACAGCACTAGAATATCAACTAGGGCATGGCATCTGGAAAGTAGGGAGGAAAGTTCCGAACAAGAATAAACTAGTTTTGAAAATAGAACAAAAATCTTGAAATAAAAAGTTATGGGGAAAATAATATACAAACAACTTAAAATTTAAATAGGGCTCGACCCTCACTGTCCATAAGAACACAGTTGAAAATTGTTAAGTTGGAATATAACAAAAAATGTAGCTAGTATCTTATATCTAGATTCTAGGAGTCCTCTATAGTCATTGACTCAGATAGGACTATAATATAAATCTAATCTAATCTAATCTAATCTAATCTAATCTTACCTCCAGGATTTGATAATCTGGGTCAGATACCAAGTCATACCTGGGCATCACCTGGATCTGGCTTGCCTTCTTGACATAGGTCATGACCCTTGGGCGGAGAAACTGATGGGTAATGGGTGAAATTGCTTGATAAGCTGAATGTAAATTGGCTGGTATGTCTGTAAGTGAGAGTGATGGAACAAATATGGCTCCTGAACTAAAAGAATGTCTGATTCCCCTTTGATGGACACATCAAAGAGGGACTGCAAGATCTCTCGACCCCTTGCAGTGTTGTGTTGGCTAAATTTGATGTGACTCAGCATGCCAATGCTTTGTAATAATCACAGTCTTGTCTTTGAAAAGCCAAATGAGTATTTGACCTGCAATTTGCACATTGAATTGCATGGTGCACACAGCTCTGGGATGCCTTGCATGTCGAACATTTATGTTCCATGGTTGTGTGTGCACCCAAACAGATAGCACAAACAGGTGTCTTTTTGCAACCTATCTGGTGATGTCCAGATGCAAGACATTTCTTACATTGGGTCCTCTGAGTAGACTGTTGGTAATTTACTACCTTGAGCAGACGTCCTCCAATGAGGACATCTTCTTTGAGAAGGTGTTCTTTTTCCTGCTCAGTGGTGACTGAAAATGTTATAGAGGCTTTACTTCTCTGTTTAAAAGTTCGACTTAGCAATCTTGGTTGGCCTTGTGTCATAATATTATCATTGAAAACTTCAATCTCCTCATTGATGTGTTGTATTGGAATACAGGTAGGGACACCATGTACCACTAGTTTTGGCCAGTGGGTGATCTTCTGAGCCTTTTGAATGGGCCAATCTGAAAATACAGACTCCCACTTGTCTTGGTCTAGGAGAAGCTCAGTTGGTGATGAGTCCCAGCAGGTGAGGACTAGATTTCCCTTGGTAGAAGTGTGGACTCTGGAAATTGCTCTCTTCCCCAGTAATTTGTTGATACTTTCCCTAATAGGGAAAGGCTGATAATTTGGCAGGGTACTGCCAGATTTGGTAATAAGTGTCACCACATTTTTAATGTCAGGATTGACAGTTACTTGGTTTGTACTTTTGGTTGTTTTGGGGTTGAAGTCATTGTTGTTTTGGTCATTTGCAGCTGTGACTGTTACTGCCACATCTGGACTGGTTGGTTTACTTTCGCCATTGTTAATGTTACAGCTGAGGACTTTCATGCCTGGTTTGGATGGTAATTTAATTTCTGGTTGGACACTAGGGATACCTTTTTTTTTTTCTTTTTTTTAATTTATAGTGTATTCAGCTATCTAGCTATGACACATTATTTACATAATTTAGTTCCCCAAAAATCCTTTCTGAAATACAATCTTTCAAAAACTTTTCAAAGTTCCAATTTAGTTATCCTAGTTCAACTCCCTTTGTGTGCCACCATGCACTTGGAAGTATCCAAATATTTAAGAAGTGCTTCTTTTCCTCTTCTTGTTCGAAATAATATAGGTAAGGTTCTTGGTTCTTTGCCCTTAAAACATCTGTTCCTTTGGTTTTTAAATTTTGGACAATGTAACAATAAATGTTGCACAGTCTGCCTTTGTTTTGAACAAAAATTGCATATGTCATCTTCAACTTTTCCTATCATGTGCAGATACACTCGAGTATTTCCAATTCCCAGCCTAGCTTGGAAAAATCCTGACTCTGTCTCCCTGCTTTGATCTTGAAATTTAAATAACTTGAATGAAAGGTTGGGTTGGTTAGTCTGAGCCTGGATCCTGTAGTACTTGCCCAGTCCTTTTGCTTTCCGGCCCTCTTCCTCATGCCAAAGCTCGAGGTTCCAGTCTCTCTTCCATTCTTCTAGTACCAATTATTTTGCTTTTTGTTTCATAAATGAATGAGTTATAAACTTGTCTCTTCTCATTGCTTGTTTTTTCATTCCGTTTCTGGCTAGTTTGTCTGCTAGTTCATTTCCTTCTATACCAACATGTGCAGGACACCATTGAAGATGAATGGTACACCCTTGACATACCATCATGATCTGATGTGAAAAGTGGTTACTGCTGTGTTGGATCCGAAAGATGCTGGCCTGGCTATCAGTGAATATATATATTGTCTTAGTTGAAAAATGTCTCTTCACATATTGCGTTGCTTTCAATAGGCAGTAAGTCTCAGCATCTGTGATACCCATTGTGTCACCAAGGTGATATGAGAAATATTTGATCTCTCTGCTGATTGGCAAGTATACCACAAAGCCAATGCTGCTTCCTGTGACTGAAAGGGAGCCATCTGTATAAACTATTACATCATCAATTGGGATATTCTTGAGTTGTTGTAAGTGCAACAACTTAGTGAACTCTTTTGTTTCAGAAGAAATGCTGGTTAGAATCTGAGTTTGGTGCCATGGAGGTGTCCAGATGGTATTTTGCTCCTGCAGCTTGTTGAATGAAGCAAGGGGCTTCAATGTACATTCAATCCTCATTAGTTGGGTGACTGGCTTGTCAATAAAGTTGAGTAAGCCAAGGTCAATCTGGTTGGTGCTTGTCAATTCATCCTACAAAGGACAGAACAGATGTCCTTGTATGAGGTGGTCCTTCTGAAGTCTCAAAACCCTTAGCTCATAATATATCAGATGTTTCTGGTGTCTGACTTTGACTGGCATGATAGTAGCTTCCACCTCAAGGGCCTTTATAGGGCTTCTTCTATAAGCTCCAGTGATAATTGGTAGGGCCTGATTCTGAAGCCTTTGACATTTATTTGTTAGTGATCCAGTTCCCCTCTTACCATGCCAAAGGACAGAGCCATAGTCGAGAACTGAAGTGACACAAGTTAGGTACAGTTGAAGGAGAGCTTGGCAGTGTAGCCCTCGAGTAGATGAGGCCAAGTTCCGAATCCGACTGAGGGCCCCATGGGCTAGCTGTAACCTCTTGTCCACATGGGTTTTGAAGTTTAATTTCCGATCAAACCAGATTCCTAGCCACCTGACAACTTCCTTTGGTTCTAAGATGATGTTATTTTCCAGGATCAAAGGAGACATGACATGCTTCCTCTGATGACTAAAATTAATAAGTTCTGACTTGTCCATTTCAAAAGTTACTGAATACTTCTCAAGGGCGAGGTTAGGAAAGTGTTCCACAGGGTGCGTATGTGGTCTAACGGAGATTGAGGTGGTAGATGAAGGTGATGAGTGGGTCGAAGGGATGACTGGTCTTCTCTAGGGAGAGACGAATTGATAGATATTAGCAATAGAGGCTACACGTGGGTCTTGCTGATGAAGAGCTGGAAAGAAATAAATGGTCTTCCCAAAGAAGAGATGGCTAAACAAATGTATTGTTAAGGTAATTGAAGAAGACGTTGCGTGAAGAATAATGCTTCTTCACTCCGAGTATTTATATACATAAAATTACTAAATAGCATGTAACACACCGCCTCTATGCCAAACAATCTGCTACACATCACCTAATGAGACTAGCCTACTCTAATCTGTCTTCCTTGCTGGTTTTAAAAGTGCATTGAACTATTATTTGTGCTTTAGCCTAGCTGTCCACATGACGTTTCATATTACGCTATGCCACAACGATCCATGAAAATACTGGTTTGCCTCTTTCATCAACTCTTCAGATAGTTTCTTCAGGGTCCTTAGGTTTTTGTCAACAGATGTTGATGAGACTGATATTGAAATGTCATCCATGTAGGAAAGCTGAAGATAATTTTTGCCTGTTGATGATGGAAGAAGTTGACTAATTGAAAGCAGGAATAGTATTGGTGAGATAGGGCTGCCTTGAGGGGTGCCTGTCACTGGGAAGACTGAATTAGAATGGTTCCGGAGATTGTAAGAATGACATACCAAGTATGAGGATGAGTTAGAGTTATGATGAATGTGTTTAATGTACGACAAAGTCTACTGATGTGTAATGGATAGTTAATTGTGAGGAAATTGCTATAATTCTATCTGTGTAGCGAGAAGTCCCTCTATATACATGAAAGCGGGGTTTTCCGCACACTAGTGTAAATTCCAACATACTTCCTTATCTAACCTAAATGGGAAAGTTGTTGGAGATCCTGAAGCCAATGTATGCTGTAAGGCATCTATTGGCTAATTACTATTCATGCCAGTGAGTGATGATATAGGTTAATCATATCTCATGGCGTCAGTGCATATTATTCTAATATGAACTATTTGTCTACTGCAGTCATGTTGCTGCCTTAATTACAACAGATTGCACTAAGTTGGCCATTGAATTGCAGTTGCATAGTCCTTCCTGTCAGAAATGAATCCACCCATGATACCAATGATATGGGTAGTTGTAAACTTCGCATTAATTGGACCAGCTTGGCAGGTTGAAGCTCGTCAAAAGCCCCAAGAATATCAAGGAAAATTGTTGAGACAACTTTCTGTTTGTTTAAATTTTGTTCTACATATTCCTGTAGCAAAAGGGCGGCATCAATGGCTGATCTCTGCTTGCGACCCCCGAGCTGGCTAGAATGCAGTAAGTTAGAGTTTGTGTTAGCAATGTAGGACAGGCGGTTAGCAAAGATTCTTTCTAGCAACTTGGAGAGGCAAGGAAGAAGGGAGATTGGCCTGTAGGCTTTTGGTGCACTGTAGTCCTTTTTGTTCCTCTTTGGGATAATAATACCCACTGCATTTTTCCATTGCTTTGGATGTTCTCCACTGATAAATAGACTGTTGTAAGCTTGAAAGAAGAACTGAGGTATGATAGTCATTGCCATCCTGATAATAGTCCAATCAAGGCAGTCAATGCCTGGTGCAGTTTTCTTTATTGGTATTGCATTTTGTACTTCATCAATGGTTAGTTCAGGCCAGTCCCATTTATTCTTGGTGACTGCATTTGAGGAGGGCTGTCCATCAGAATATCCATGGCAAGTTTGTTGGCTAGACACTAGATCTTCGACCCTAGGATGTGGAAAAAGTGTGTTAGCAAAGGCCAAACATTTCTCAGGGAAGGTGATAGCTTGAACACTCTGGCTTTGCTGGTCAGGTGTGACAACAAGTGTTGGGATGACTCTAGATTGATGCAAATCAGGTCTTGAGTAGCTGTAAGCTGTGAAGACTGTCTTCTCCTTGGTAGTGGCAATAAAGTTCATCCAATGTTCCTTTTTAGTATGCTGAATATGTTGAAAATACTTGTTTCTGGCAGCCCTTGCCTGTTCCCAATTCCAAGCTCCTGGTCTCAGCTTCTGTTGGCGTCGCAGTTTGTGAAATCTCTGTTGCAGTATTATGAGCTCCTTGGTCCACCAGGGTTTTGACCTGACAGAAATACTTAGCTTTGGAATTGAATTCTGGGCTGCAACAAGTACAAATTCTTGTAATGTTGATGCAATGAGATCTATATCATTACATTCAATGGCTTCTTCCAACTCTTTCTGTGATTGAGACTGTCTCAGAAGTAGTTGGTCCTTAAACAAGCTCCAATCTGCCCTGTTGAGGTTGAACTTCATTGGTAGTGGATTATTGTTGTTGTTATTAGCGTGGAGTGATCCATGGCTTGCTGTCGGCAGGTCTGTCTGAATAGTGATCAGCTCATGATCTGATCCAGTGCATTCTTCGTACTTCCAGTCAACCCATCTTAGTTGTCAAAATCCCACTGCAAATGTGAGATCTATGATGGAGGTGGCCTTGGAATTTGCTCTGTGAAATGTTCCTCCAAACTGCTCTATAATGGATGGTCTATTTAGGAGCTGGGCATCTATTTCATCTAGATACATGACCAATTGATTAGCCAGAGGAATATTGTTCTGAACCATTGGATTCCAGTATGAGTGATGCAAGTTAAAATCCCCCAGTAATAGATATGGCTTATCAAGTATCAAGTGTAGATCCAAGAAGCGTTCCACTGTGAGCTGGTTTGAGCAGTGAGATGTTGGCTTTTCATTGTAAATATGAATCACATAAAATGATTCAGTTGGTAATTCCACTTCTAATATCTGGAAATCAGGGTCAGAGACCATGTCATACCTAGGTGATACTTGAAGATTGCTAGACTTTTTGACATAGGTCAGGACCCTGGGCCTCAGGTTGGTAGTTGGAAGTGGTGGTATTAGTTGGAAGGCTGAGTGGTGAGTAGGTATATATGAATGTGTTGAGTTGTGGTAGAATGTGTATGGTTCCTGAACAAAAAGCAAATCTGAATCTTCCCTGAGGGCAACCTCAAAGAAGGACTGCTGGATCTCTCGACCCCTAGCAGTGTTACGTTGGCAGAATTTCAGTGTGTCTAGCATGATATAGCTTTGTAGTAGTCACAGTCTGTTCTTTGGAAAGCCATATGGGTATTTGATCTGCAGTTAGCACATTGGACTGCATGGTGGACGCAGCTTTGTGTTGAGCTGCAAGTGGCACATTTATGGTTGGTGTTAAAGTGTCCTCCCAGACATATGGCACACATTGGCGCTTTTTGACAGGTCGAAGAATGATGGCCATATTTAAGGCATTTGTGGCATTGGGTTTTCTGAGTGGACTGTTCAAAATTGACTACCTTCAGTAGTTGGCCTCCTATGAGAACCCCTGATTTTATAAGTCGTGTCTTCTCTTCCCCATTAGTGACACAAAATGCCACTGATGCCCTTGTCATATTTTGAGGTGATCTAGCCAGCCATCTTGTTTCACCTTGGGTTTTGATGCCTTTGTTGAATGTCTCTATCTCGTTGTTTAGTTGGTTAATTGGTATACAAGTAGCTACACCATGCACAACAATCTTCGGCCAATAGTCAACTTTTTGAGCCTGTTTTATAGGCCATGCAGCAAATTCTCCTTCCCATTTCTCCTGGTCTGTAATAAGCTCAGCTGGAGTGGAGTCCATGCAGCTGAGAACAAGATTTCCTTTGGGTGAAGTATGGACCCTAGAGATGGCATTTTTTCCAAGGATCTTATTAATCCTTTCCCTAATATCAAATGCTTCATAGTTAGGTAGTCTGCAGCCAGCCTTGGTAACCAATGTTATGACATTTTCAGTTTCAGCATGGTAGGCAACAGTGATGGGATGAGATAATTTTGTAGATTCAATAAGAGTAATTATAGTTGGTGTGGCAGAAAGTGTTGTTGTTGGTTAGGGTCTTAACTCTGGTTGTGGTGTGGGTTGGCTTAAGTTCTGTCTGCTGAGCACTCTCATGGCTGGTTTAATGACAGATGGCCAAGCAATGTGAGTCTCAGAGACACCTTCCATGAGCTTTTGGGCATAAGTTGGGGCAGGTGGAGCCTCAGGAATCTCCTCAGTTATTTTTGAATTAGGTTGAAAATTTTGGTCAAATTTCTTAGTCGTTATTACCATTCCCTCTTGAATAAAAGTCCGGAAGACTTGGATCATGTCTAGGACAGCTTCTTGTCTGGCTTTTTCCATTGTGAGTCCATATGCCTGAACAAGGAGATCTCTTGCCTCAAAGATGGCAGTATCAAAGGTGTGTTTGATAGTGCATGGAGCAGAGATCTTCACAATTTTGCATGGCTGTTGTGCAGTTGTATTGGTAGGTGAAAACCTCGTTTCCGAGGAAGTTCAGAAAACGATATTTTGTTAAATAGGTGAGTGGCTCCAAAATCTGTAGAGGTTATGGGTTCACTACTAAAGAGATCAATTTTAGATGAAAGTTGAACTGGTCTGACAGTAGAAATAATTTTAGTAGGTGTTGCAGTTGATTTAGTGTTCCAAACAGACTCTGAAAGCCTTGCAAGACCAGACATATCCATGATTGGAGATGATGGTAAGGGAGGTGAGCTCCTGGGAGTTGTATTTGGTTTTGATGGCATTTTTGAATGGAATATTCTATAGCCAGTTTTTGAAGATATTTATTATGGACTTTATTAAGAAATATTTTATTTATATTTTATTTATTTTTGCCTTTTATAATGAATTTTTTTTTTAATCTTTTTGCTTTTTCAATTTTTTTTATTTCGGGATTTAGACTAGAAATCACGTGGTTGACTGACTGATCATGTGATATTTGCCAAGGCTTGCCAAGTATTGGCAGCACTAGTGCAAAAAATTTTCTTCAAGCTGGAAAAGTCGAGTTTTCATCAAAAGATCTTGAATTAATGGTTTGTACGTCTTAAAAATGATATCATTGAATAGCTGCTGATGAGGCAAAAAAGAATATTGAAATTATATTTTTGTAGCTAATGGTGGTGGGAAGTTGTTGACGAAATGGTAACAAATTTAACTTTGGAAGGCGAAAAATTGGATTTTGGTCGAAAAATATTGTGATGAGTAGATGCAGAAGTCGAAAAGTATATCAGTCGAAAGCTATGGACGATGCGTAAATGAATATCGAATTTATATAGCTATAGCTGATGGTGATTAGAAGTTGTGGTTGAAAAGGCGATTTTCGAAAGTTTGGTGACCTGACTTGGGATACCTTCCCGAAGTTTCTGCGCATAAGATGGGGCAGCTGGTGCCTTTTGAGGGCCTGTTGACACTTTTTCTATCTCAGGTTGAATGTCCCTGTCAGTTTGCATTAAATTGACCTTGCCCTCCTCAGTAAAGGTCCGGAAAACCTGGATAAGGTCCAGAACTGCTGCTTGTTTCTTCTTATCATTTGTGAGACCATATGATTTGACCAGAAGGTCTCTAGCCTCAAAGATGGCAGTTTCAAAAGTATGTTTGATGGTGCAAGGTGCAGAGATCTTGACCATTTTGGTTGGCTGTAAATTGGTATGAGTGGTAGCTGAAATACCTCTTTTTCGAGATTGATCAGCAAAAGGCGTTTTGACAAATAAATTTTTGGTACCCAGATCTGTGGATGTGATTGGGTCACTACTGAATAGATCAATTTTTGTTGACAATTTAAGTGGTCGAACAGAAGTTAAAAACCTTGAAGGCATAGGTGATGCATCTTTGTTCCAGATTGATGAAGACAACCTGGGGGCATTTGTCATATCAATTTCTGGTGAAGAAGGTAGACTGGGAAGACTCCCTGGTGAAGAGGGAGTATTTTCAGCCTTTTTTTTTGTCTTTCACTGCTGACATAACAAGGAAGATGACTGAACCAAAATAAAAAATTGAAAAATATATTATCCTGATTTAAAAATGAATTGTTATGAATAGAATCACGTGACACTGAGACTAGGTCACCTGACAGAGCGCCAAGGCTGGGTGAAAATTTTCACGCAGACAGCTGAAAAATTGTGTTTTGGTCGAAATATGCTCTTATATTGTGATGCAAATATTGAAAAGTATATAAATCTAATGCTGATGAGTAAGCAAACCCGAAAATCGAATTTATAAAAGCTTATCTGATGGTGGGCAGAAGTTGTTGATGAAAAGGTGGATTTCGGAAGTTTGGTGATGAGGACCAGAGGGTCGAAAATCAGAATTTTGTCGAAAAATGTTGCAATAATGGGCCGTATATGTCAGAAAATAGATTAATCAAAAGCTGTTGTTGATGCGAAACCGAATATTGAGTTTAAATTGCTGTCGCTGATGATCAGCAGAAGTTGTTGATGAAAAGGCGATTTTCGGATGTATGTCATTTACTTTCACTTTCATTTGAACCCTCAAGTGATTACACTGCTTACAAAAAACTAAAAACATAAAACAAATCCACAATCAATCCTTCAAAATTTCCATATCTTCTTATTGCCATTTATTATTACTCTTTGTTTTTCCCTCAATATCTATCATCAATATTTATCCCAATATTTAATTTAATATTTATCCTACTCGAGTTTTATTGTTAATGCACCATTTCCGAGTGCATATGCCAGTCTTTTCAACATATTCCAAAGCTGCTTTTGTGCCAGTTCTATTATGCAGAACCATATTGAGGCTTAGTTGACTTCCTTTGTTGCATCCATGTAATACTGCCCTTTCTTTATTAAATCTTTGACATTGAAGTAATAAATGTCTTGGTGTCTGTTTTGCCCCACAGATACATTTGTCATCATCTACTTTCCCAATTCTCTTTAGATAGGATTTAAAATATCCATGAACTAATTTTAGTTGGTAGAAGGCTGAGCCCACACTCTTCTTCACTCCTTTGCCAATGCATGGCTTTTTTTGAAGATTCCACTCATATTGGCTTGCATATGAGATTGGTGAGTGTTGATTGCCTATCTTCCATTTGTCTAGAATAGAGATTCATTCCTTGGTTCTCTGTATTTCACATTCTTGCTCTAAGTTACTAATGCTTATTGGTATTGCCTGTGGTATTTTTGAAATAGCTGCTTCTTTTGCAAGTTTATCAGCCATTTCATTTCCAAATATTTTTAGATGGGCAGGCACCCATTCTAGTCTAACTCTGGTTCCAGATTGTGCTAGTTATGTAGCTGCTGTAATAGCTCTATCAACCCATGCTTGTCTGGGTCTATCATCAGCTTTAAGGATCCTTTTCAAATCACCCTGATTATCTGAATATATTGTCACATTTCTTGGGTTATCAGTTATAGATGCAGCATGTTCTAAAGCTTTGACTATAACTACAAGCTCTCCAATGTATGCTTGGTACTTGTTATGATAGGTCTATGATTCGGGTGTACATACAATTTGTGGGAGCTCGCTGCTAGTGATCACAGATGTGCTGCTGGGCCGGACAGGTCAAGAAGAGGAGTGGAGAATGATCTCTGTAGAATGAGGAAAGACTGTATTGCTTACTCTATCTACTGTGGAGGAAAGCTCTCTACTTATAGTCCCTAGACTATTGCTTACTAACTATACTAACTCAACGAAGCAGGAGCAAACAGAGCAAATGCATGCAGTCGCGTGACCATCATAACTGAAGCTGTGCACTGTAGCCATGTGGGTCTAGGCACAACACTCCCCCTGTCGGTAACGACTCCTTAAGTTATTAAATAGCGACTGATGATTTAACCTTGGTCAGTGAGTCAGCTAGTTGATCAGAAGAAGGCACGTAGGACACATCAATCAATCCCTTTTGATGCTGCTCCCGACAATAGAAGTTCCTAAGTGAGATATGCTTTGATCTTCTGTGATTGTCGTGATTTTTGATAAGGGAAATTGCCGATTGATTGTCCACGTGCAACTTGGTGCATTTTGCTCCCTCAATGTGATCAGTAATGTTTAACTCTTCCAGAAGCGATTTTGTCCACTGTAGCTGACGACATGTTTCGGTGGCAGCAAGATACTCAGCCTCAGTTGTAGACAAAACAACTTCCCGCTGAAGATGGGATCGCCAACTTATTGGTCCTGAAGTTAGTATAATCAGCGATCCGGAAGTTGATCTGCTTGTTGATGGATCTGCTGCAAAATCTGCGTCCGTGTAAGCTTTAAGTGAGGGTTTACCTATTGATCTGTTGAAGGTGATTCCTCGATCCGGTTCTTTAGAGAGATACCTTAGCACCCGGTGAGCTGCATGCAGTTGTTCATCTGAGGGGTTTGTCAAAAATCGCGCCAAGTGGTTGACAGAAAATGCAATATCGGGTCTAGTGCTATTCGCGAGAAACTGCAGGCCACCTATAATGGAGTTGTATCTTGTAATCTCTTCTGGTGTGCTTTCTTTATCGCTTGGAAGCATTAGATGCTCAAGGGGTGTTGAAGCATGTTGTGATGGGCATGTTATACAGCTAGGATACTTGCATGTACATAACGTGATTAGATGTTTACGCTGTTTGTGTAGTTCCTGTATCGTTTGGGATATCTGCAGGAGAAAGCTCATGTGGTCAGGAGCCGACTAGCGGCCGCACATGAGTATAAGTAGCGAGTGCTCGGCACACAATTAGCATAGAATAATTAAACACAGTGAACCTCAGATACACCTTCAACCACAACCTGAACTCATCAATCTATATACTCGTACAAGGTCAGCATGCATAGTGACACTAACCTAAGCTCATAACCACAATAGGTTATGAGCCCGGGCGATTCCGCTGCGCCAAAATCACGCTAACACGTACAAATATTAAACAACTATGGCAAAAGACGACATTAAGCTCATCCTCCAGCCGGGAGTTTCGTTTGCAAAGTGGAAGACAAGTCTCCAAGCAAAACTCCCACTACGCAATGTTTTGGGACACGTATTCCACAACATGCCTGGACTACGACCAGTGCACGCCCCTGTCGACGCTAGCTCTAGTAATACGAGCCCCGAAGATCTCCCTAACCTGTCTACCGAGCATGAAATTAAACTCGAGCAATGGTTACTGGGGGAGATTGAGGCCAAGAACGTGATTACTAGTAGGCTTTCATCATCAAAGTGCCCTCAGAACTATGATCACATGACAGCAAAAGAGCTGTTCGATGCGGTAGCTTGCACCCGGCAGGAAACTCCTACAGCCCCGTATGCAACAGCTCTCGAAAGCTTTTTAATGATCAGATTCATGACCACTGCTGATGACTATATTGACAGGTTTTTAGCGGCTATTCAGAGCGTAATTAACGCAGCGGACGCATTACCGTCGCATGCTGCGCCAAAGCGCTCTGGTTACCACATTGGAGATGGTCAGGCAGCAGCCATATTTGTGATGGGAACCAAGAGGATTGAATGGTTGAACAACTGGAGGGACACCAGAATACATGAGCCCAATAATGAATATGTTCCATTGCAGACAATGATGTCATCGCTACGTTCTGTTGCAGGAAATCGGATGTTGCCAGCCCAAGTGGCGCATGCAACATCTCTTCCCATTACACGGAACGTAGATCCTGAGGCTATCTGCAAGCAGTGTCGTCATAGACACCAGAACAAAGATTGTTTTAGACAACACCCCGAACTTGCATCTAGAAACAGTCGGGGTAGCACGAGTTCTAGCGGAGGAAGAAATAGAGTAGCAGCCACTTATGACATGGGAGATAGTGATACAGACTTTATTGTAGCTGCAACTGCTCAAGTTAATGAAAGCCGTACAATTTACGACACTGGTGCTTCGCACCATTTTGTGCCACATGAATCTTTTGAATTTATCAACAAAACTACTAAGCCATTTAGATTTGATCAAGCAGTTGGAGTATCATCACTTGACAGTCTCGGAACTGCACGTATCAAGATTGGTAAACTCACACTAAAGCTACATGATGCATTCTACTCACCAGATTCTTCATGCAATATCATATCTGCTGGTAGGCTAGAGAGAATATCTGGGATTCTACCAGATTACAACAGAATGTTTTTAGTGTTGCATTTTCCGCCTGAGGCAGACAGACCAGTAGCCCAGCTTGTATGCAAAAATGACGTTTTCTACATTTTCCCAATTGAGACTAGCCAGCCGTCTAGTTCCATGATTGCTGCACCTGGCATTGCAAGAATTTTAACAACAACCAGTGCACAGCGATGGCACGAGCGACTAGGACATACGGGTCAGACAATTTTAAAGAAAACAGCACAAGTCTCGAAAGGACTTGAGGGCATTGATTTAAGTGAACTCACGACCTGTGAAACATGTCATTTAAGTAAAGCCCAAAGGTTTGTGTCCAGGGAACCTAGACCAACCCCAAATGAACCCCTAGACGAAATTCATATTGACACAGTGGGAAAAATCCAGTCCGCAATCAACGGATATCAGTATGTAGTTATTATTACCGACGCAAAAACGCGAATGCGCTGGGCTATAACAACCGAGACCAAAGATCAAATCGCACCTTTATTGATTCAGTGGATCGAAACCCAACAACATCAATATGGTAAGAGAGTTCGCATAATCTTCAAAGACGGAGGGACTGAATTCTCTCGCATCAAAGCACACTGCGAAAAATATGGCATCCGCACAGACCATCAGCTCCATACACACCAGAACAAAATGGTGTTGCAGAATCTACAAATAAAGTAGTGCTTAGGAAAGCTCGATCAATGCGATTGACGCCCGCATGCCAGTGACATACTGGCCATGGGCAGTTGAATACGCTTGTTTCATTACCAATAGACTGTATTGTGTGCGCACGAAGAATACTCCGCTAATTGATTTCATGCAAGGTTTAAGCCAACCGCACACTGGTCAAATAGATTTGTCTCTCGTTCCACGATTTGGGTGTAGAGCTTATAAATTAATCACTCCAAAGCCTGGCAAATTTACAGCTAGAGCTGAGAAGGGATGGTTTATTGGTTTCCAGAAAAACGCTAACAAAAATTTCATCATTTACCATCCTCACAAAACAAGTTCACAAGATTGGAAATGGATTGAAAGTTTTACTCCTCATGCAACCTTTAATGAGGAAGTGATGTTTGGAGATGAGTTAGACCCTATCATACAACAACATACCTTGAGCTATTGGACTAATGATCAATCATTTCCCATAGATATAGAAACGCCGCATCCTAGGCCAGATAATCAAACTCTGCCATCGTCTGAAGGGGAGCAATCTATACCCTCTTTAGCAGCCCAAAGAGCAACACCAGACGATGCCACGAGCAAACCATCAAGAGTAGAGCATATACCTCCTCCAACAAGTGATGAAATAGAAAATCACATATCACCTCCACCAAATGAGCAAAGGGGAGAGCATGTACCACCTCCTCCACCATTTGAGCAACAACACGAGCATTCATCCACTCAAATTGAAACCCTGCCTACCAAGACAGACTTGGTAAATCATAGCCCAGCAACGAGGCTCAACACGCAAGAAATTATAAATGACTTTTCTGACACAGAATCCCAGCTCTCAGAAGCAGAGGATGAAGGAGAGCAAAATTTGGATGTCGTGCACAGCAAGACTGATGAGCATGAGCCCAAAGCCCTCGATAAAATCATGACAGGCTGGGATCCGGTAATTCCATTAGCAGGGCAGAAACGCGCACATTCCCCAGAGCGAGAAACCATGCATACAAGAAGTGGTAGAGAAGTAGTGCGACATGACTACAAACGACTACACCATGGCAAAGTAGCGCTTGCATCAACTGACCCTAAGACATGGGCTGAAGCCATGTCCTCTCCTGAAGCGTCACAATGGAAAAACGCTGCAAACGAAGAATTCCAATCACTACAAAAAAAGGTGCGATCAAAATAATACAGCGTGACGAACTCCCATTAGGACGCAGACCAATGAAGTGCAAGTGGGTATTCAAAAAGAAGTTTAGAGCAGATGGTAGTCTTGAAAGATACAAAGCTCGATGTACAGCCAAGGGATATACTCAGCGAGAAGGAGTTGACTACCATGAAACTTTCGCACCTACACCCAGGTCCGAAACTGGACGAATACTGCTAGCTTTAGCACACCAGTTTGGCTGGCACAGAAAGCAAGGTGATGTTCCAACGGCCTTCCTGAACCCAGACATTGATATTGATCTGTATATGGAGCTACCGCAAGGATTTGAAAGGGGTAGCCGTCTCATACAACTCCGCAAGGGCCTATACGGACTCAAACAAGCGGCAGCACTATGGTATGATGACGCACGAGCCACCCTAGCCAAACACGGTCTTCTTCCAACAATATCAGATATATGTCTCTATACAATAAACAAAAGGACTTATTTGTCATGATGTACGTTGATGACTTCCAAGTCTGGGACCTAACATCCAGAAAATAGACGACCTTATGCTTACACTTCACAAAAAATACAAACTAAAAGCAGTCAACACTGATCTATTTCTGGGAATCAACATATTGAACCCAAATACAGACACGCTATCACTTTCACAGGGTCGATATGCTCGCGCATTAATAGAGAGGCACGGCTTATCAGATTGTAAACCAGCATCCTCTGCACTCGAACGCCTCATGGGTCCTAATGAAACAACGTGCGAAGAGCATCAAAAGACGGAAACAACTCAATTGTCGGCGGTCTGTAGTTTCTAGCAAACAACACACGCCCAGACATTGCGTTTGCAGTCAACCACCTTGCACGTTTTCTAACAAACCCATCATCCGAGCATTATCAAGCCGCGTGTCGCGTGATAAAGTATATTGCAAAAGATCCCGATCGAGGCCTTACATATACTAGAACAAGATCGAAACCACAACTTGAAGCATATACAGATGCAGACTTTGCAGCTGAAACTTCTGGTAGTCGTTCAACGTCAGGTTCGCTTATCACGCTCGTAAACGGCCCAGTAAGCTGGCGCTCGAAGTTGAAGAGGGAAGTAGTTCTCTCAACAATAGAAGCTGAGTACTTAGCAGCCACTGAAACCTGCCGTGAGCTCCAGTGGATAAGATCTCTACTTGAAGAGCTGGGCATTAGTGATCGCATTGATGGTTCTGAGTGCACGAAGCTTTACATAGATAACCAATCGGCAATATCTTTAATTAAGAATCATGACAACCATAAACGATCTAAGCATATCGCCCTTCGAAATTACTACTGCAGAGAACAATACGACAAAGGATACATGAAGCCTGTATATATACCTACATCAAGACAACTAGCTGACAGTCTCACAAAGGTTAAGTCACCGGTCCCAATACAGTAACCCTCTGCTGCAATCTAACAAATACCCTAAACAATACCACATCATTTAAGAGTCGTTACCGACAAGGGGAGTGTTGTGATGGGCATGTTATACAGCTAGGATACTTGCATGTACATAACGTGATTAGATGTTTACGCTGTTCGTGTAGTTCCTGTATCGTTTGGGATATCTGCAGGAGAAAGCTCATGTGGTCAGGAGCCGACTAGCGGCCGCACATGAGTATAAGTAGCGAGTGCTCGGCACACAATTAGCATAGAATAATTAAACACAGTGAACCTCAGATACACCTTCAACCACAACCTGAACTCATCAATCTATATACTCGTACAAGGTCAGCATGCAAGTGACACTAACCTAAGCTCATTACCACAGTAAAGCAGGTTTGCAGTCTTTTAAGCTGTGTCCATCTATCAGTGTGGGTGTGTATTGACCCTGTGATAATGCTAGGGTATCTTTTCTGGGGTAACTGATATGGATGCCTAAAAACAAGTCTGTGCTCACCGATTTTATCTTATATCTCTTGTGTAAAGCTTGCATCAGTGTTTCTATCTTGCCTAAGTTAGGACCCATCACCTGGAAATCATCTACATGCATAACCACGAATACATCTTGGTGGGCGTTGGTGTATAGACATACGTCTGATGTAGTTGGGTGGAAACCAAGTCTAGCAAGGGTTGCTTTGTGTTGTAATTGTGCATCACGTGCAAGTGTCTTAGCGTGCAGGCGTTCTTTCATTACTGCATCAATAATCAATGTAACATAGTTAATAATAACTCCTTGTAATTCACGACATTAGATACGTTCCTCTTCCTCACGATCCATCTCTTTATAATAGTTTATAGCCCGGATTTAGCGCAGCGCTTATCATCAGTTCATTATCGAACATCGGATCCCTAGGAAAACAAACAGATAACTTCTAAACAGGAACTAAATCAATAACAATGTCAAGCACCAAGGAAGATAAGAGAGCTATCATACTCAAATCTGGTGTTTCATTCACCACATGGTCTTCCGATCTCCGGAGTGCTCTTGCGCAGGATGGATTAGTTGGTTACGTCTTTCACAACGTCCCTGAAATCCGACCTAGGACCGCTCCAGTCGCACCGATCACACTAGGAGACGAAAAGGATACTGAAAAATACGACAGGTATCTGGACGAACTCGAAGCATGGAAAATGAAGGACTTGCATGCTTATGGAATAGTCTTACAAAGGCTTGACCACAGCCTTAGACCAGATTCGGTGAATAACCTCACAGCTCTTCAACTCTACACAATGGTTGCCAATACACACAAGCCTTCAGCAGCAATTCCATATAGAACTTGTTACAGGAAACTAATAGATACCAAGTTTACTACAAACGCTACCAATTATTGTAATGAATTCCAGAAGAATCTTACAAATTTTCGCAATGCTGCAGTAAACTTGGAGTCAACAGTTGATAAATCTGTAGAATACGGTATCTCTGAAGGATTTGCTGCAGTAATGTTCTTTGAAGGAACATCTCACATTCAGTGGCTTGAAACTTGGAGAGCAACAGGGGCAATTAATCGAGACCACAATTCTTACGCTTCTCTAGAGCAGATGATGGCTACACTCAGATCTACTGCAGGCGATCGGACTACTGAATACGATAACTCTATCGTAGTAGCGGCAGCACGCAACGAAGGTCTAAATGAATTTTGCCAAATACATCCCAAATCAAAACACACCAACAGGAATTGTCGAGTCCAGCACCCCGAACTACGTGAAAGTAAAGCTAGAAGCACAAAGGATATAAATCGCAAAGGTCGTGCAAATACTGCAACTTTAGATGAAAATTCTGACAGTGACGAGCCATCAATAGCTATGACGGCTATCTCTGAAAATTTGGCCCTGATAGCTAGCAGTTCTGGCCACACCATTACAAAAGATACGTTGATCTGGGATTCTGGCGCCTCCAACCACTTCATAAACAATCGTTCGGCGTTTATCAGTTTAGCGAAGCTTAGCAAACCCTTCCAATTCGACCAAGCCGTCAGCAAATCAACTCTCAGTCATGGAGGTACAGCACGAGTAAAGGTCGGCAGTCTCAACCTCAAACTTGCAGACGCTCTATACTCTCCGCAGTCTTCTATAAATCTAATCTCAGCCGGCCGAGCCTACCGTCTTGCCAACATTTTAGAAGACCGCGAAGCCAGTCTACTTGTCCAATTGGTAAACGGCCATCGAGTTCCAGTAGCTCAGCTAGTCTCCATCAACGATGTTTCAATCATTGTAGCACTTGATAAGACAAAGCATTCAGAGAAGCCTCATTTATCACCCTCAGGTCTAATAAAACCTGCTGTGGCCAAACTTCAGAAATGCACCACTGCCGATAGATGGCATCAGCGGCTTGGTCATGTCGGACCGTTAATTTTATCCAAAACAAAGACTTTTGCCCAAGGTTTGGGAGGACTTGAAACCAGTGAGCTTTCTCTTTGCGAAGCGTGTCATCTCAGTAAAGCTCAGCGCACTATCACGCGGACACCAAGGCCTATTCCATTTGCGCCTCTAGATGAAGTTTTTGTTGACATGGTTGGTCCCGTGGAGCCCAATATCTTTGGACAGCGATTCCTAGTCATTATTACAGATGCAACAACTCGCATGAGATGGTGGTTTGGTGCCGTGAAGAAAGATGAAATTCCTACTAAACTAATCGATTGGGTTAACACCATGAGCAATCAGTTCGGTAAAACACTTCGTGTCTGCTTCTCTGACGGAGGCACTGAAATTCAGCGAAACTCACAATGGCAAGAGATGGCTCGCCTTAAAGGTATTCGACAAGATATCACAGCTCCATACACTCCAGAACAAAATGGCCCAGCTGAGGCAGCTAATAAGGTCATCATTACACGTGCACGATGCCTACTAATTGATGCTGGAATGCATGTAATTTTCTGGTACTGGGCTGTAAGTCATGCAGTTTTCCTCACCAACCACCTTTAATCTGACCACTAGAAAAGTGCCTACTCTACAATTTCATCAAGAGCTCCGAGTTGCCCATCGTAAATACTTGGACTTCACTTGTCTCCCTCGCTTTGGCTGTAAAGCTTATCGAACGCTTAATAAGCAAGAAAAAGGTGGCAAATTTGATCCACGCGCGGAAGTAGGATGGTTTGTTGGTTTCCAGGCAAATACTACCAAGAATTTTCTTAAGTCGCCCTCACAAAACTCCCCAGAAAAAATGGACTCATAAAGTCTTTACCACCCCTCATGCCTCTTTCTGTGAAGATTCTATGTATGGGCCAACCATGGCGAGACTTCAATGTTTAACACCTCAACAATATCGCAGTGGTGGTGGTCTAGGCCTCAACTTTCCTCCTACAACAAGTGTAGACTTCGTGCCTCCAGTAAGCTTCCAGAATTTACACCCTCAAACCGTGCCAGATGATTCAACCTCTGTAAACCGAAAATCTTCATGTGTCAGTAATGTCGAAAGAATTACATTACAAAACCAATCAATTAATGGAGAAATGTTTGACAACCTTGAGGATTCCCAATTATTTCAACCTCAAAGCGAGGATAATTTGAGAAATCAAGAGAAATTATCGCAGTCTGTATCACATACTACAGATGATGACCATGAAAATGAGGGATCAAACTGTAGTGAGTCTGAAGATCAGGTCATACAAAGCGAGGAAGAAATTATTCAATATGATACTCCTATGCAGCCATTTCAGCCCCCGATCCTTGCAGGTCAAAAGAGGGCTCATTCGCCCGCTCCACAGCCATCTTCTACCCCGAAGGAAGTTATACATCCCGGCTATAGCTCTCTAATTGACCCTTTAACAACATCTCGAGGTGAAAATCTAACTGAGCAGGATGGAGACGAAACTCAAATCGAGTATAACACTCTGATGACGCCATTTAATCCACCACCTCTTGCGGGTCAGAAAAGGGATTACTCGCCTACTCCTCCTTCGCCACCTTGCCTCCAACTTTCATCACTCGTCGAGGACGTACCACACAGCGGCATGACTATAAAAGACTCAACACTGGCGAGGCAGTAGCTCCCATATCTACTGAACAGACCCAAAATCCTGGATAGAGGCAATGACAGGATCTGAAGCTAGAAATTGGAAGCAAGCTGCTGAAGCTGAGTTC